>APFE031428870.1:53707-63841 GCA_000404065.3 Pinus taeda | reverse complement strand
AGGGAGGTCATAACTTCTTCAATTTTCCACCAAATTAGATGCAAAAAGAGGCTGGATAGCCATATTTGGACACTCTTGACTTATTTGAGCAAGTTTCAGAAGCATTCGAGCATTGTAAACACATATTTTTACACTTTTTAGCATAATAGAGAGGCCGAAGCCATTGGAAGCTGGACCAAGGAGATGTAGCCCATAAGGGGTGAACTCCTTTATCATGTTCTCGTTGTAATGTGTTTTTTATGATGTTATATACATGTTTATGTTTTTTTCGGTCTCTTATTAACATAAAACCTCATCATTTCACTTGCAAAAATTCAAGAATCCTTAAGCGCAATGAAAGCATTTTGTTTCTAGTCTAAGGAGGATCTTAGCACATTAATCTAATATTCTAAATCATATCACTAATAGAGAAATAAAAATTGAGAAAATAGAAAAGGAGAAAGATATTGGACATTAGTCCATTCTAAAAAACATTCAAATGGGAGACATCATAAGCAAAGGTAATAAAAGAAGCTTTAACACAACCCCTCCCAAGAGGTACCCTCATTCAAAAAGTAAGTAATGATAGTCCTCTCCTAGAATTGTAGAGGGTTAGGGTCTAAAAAAAGGATATCATAAGTAAAATCCTAATCAGGAAAGAGAGACCCGCAATTTCTGTACTTACGGAGACCGAATTGGAGGGATAAGAAATATTAACTCAACATTTTTAGTCGTGGAGTGGCAGTGGAATCTTGATACAGGGTTACCCCTGCACATACCCACAGTATGCATATAAATGCATCCACTCAATAGTCCCAAGTATTTAACTCCCTAAGGAGTCCAATCTTTAAACATCAATGGTTAAAGCCCCTTTATCAGTTCCTTTATATCGAAACACAATCACGCCACTTTAAACCCTCTATCAGAACTTTATACCCACGTAGCCTAACCCTTAGGCAAAATCCTTCCTATCGGGGCTTTTAAACCCTCATAATCCTTATATAACCCGTAAATATAAACTTTCCCTTTTATTATTTGGTTACACCTATATTTAACCCACAAAGGCTTTATCGGCGCTATTTCCCTTATAACTCATTTACAAAGGAAAATACGCACAAAACATGCCTTTCTGCCTTTTGTACGATCTCGGCACTGATATCGATAACCGCCTTTATCGTAATCGGGGATCGCAGTTACCACAGTCACGCCACATACATGCTCTATCACCCTCCGACTCCGATATTCAACCATTAGAACACTTAAATCCCACTTTTACATTAAAAGACTCACCCACAACACTTTTCCAAATACAAGGGAAAATCATTAAACTTCCACCTAAACCATGTAAGCCGAACTTCAAACTTTATAAGCTTGTGTCTATATTTTCATCGAGTCCGCCCTTCCATATCAAACTTCCGCTACGCTGTTCCTCCTCCGATTTCCGATTGTCAATGCCTCTGCCCAAATCTTGGCCATCTGTTATATCCCCCGATCCAACGGCTGATATTACTTCTGATCGTTTAAACTTGCGCGCTTATTCTCCACCATCCATTTACTTGCGCCAGATCTAACGGCTCACAAAGATATCGGTTGGGGAATGTGCACGAGGATTAACTGTCCGATAAGCAGTTTCCTCTCTCCTCCTCGCTGCCACGTGTCGATCACTTAATGGAATCGACGCTCGTCCTTCAATAACGCTTACGGTTTTGGAGGCTGCCTGAAATCTTCTTTTACTGTTTAAAAACTGGTGACGCAATATTCCTCCATCTCCTCTGTGATTGGATCCTGACCGTTGATCTTCAAGATCCAACGGTTGTTGTGTATCGTTCTTTCACTTAGTAATTGTCTCTTTACTTGCTTTTTGCATTGTTTCTCAGTGTTTCCTATGGGTTCCGTCTTTCTACAAAACTCTGGTCTCTCAGTGTTTTTAACTGCACAATCCCTCCTAAGCTTGAATTTGATCATTGTAATGGATTCAGTACTCCATTATGGTCCTCCTCTTCATGTATTTCTATGTGTGCTTGCCTTGACCACGCCTGCATACATATATCTATATAACTCTCCGATTTACTTTAATTTATCAATCAAATCTCGACACACAGTTATATGGCTTGGAATTTAAACCTCTATGTTGATAACGAAATAATTACATAGTTTCTCTAACTTCGGCCTGATTATTCTTTACAGTGGCCTCTGATTTACAAGTTTCTCGTAGGCTTACAATCACAACCTATCTAGCCTCTCCAACCTCTCTATTTCTAACCCCTGTCTTTTCCTTTTAGTATTACATTTATACAAAGGATTCTAAAACCAATTTCTGGTTTAGATTCGTAGATTGCTCAACAAAATCCCTAAAATCTCTTTCAAAACCACAAAATCATGAATTGACTCCTAATCTAGGATTTACAATCAATTCTCAATCCTCTCATCACTTAACTATCCTAAATCTCTCATGTTCTCCTATATTCGAGAACATTTACAATTATACCTCACAATATTCAATTAATTCCTATGCTTATTAAAATCACTCAAAACATTAATAATTACATTAATTCAATGCTTTAGGAAACCAACTTCCTTGAAACACAAGACTCCCCTATTTCTACTAGAATACAATGATAATGTTGAGCTGGATGCTCCTGCATCAAACTCCCCATGTAAGAAAATTTATGACCACCTGATCATAAGTCTGGATAATTGTTTCCTCCTGGATCCCAAAATTTGTTTTGTAATCTGTCTTTGCTTGCCCATTGTTCTATTGTTGTTGTTGTCTGTTGTTGTTCTCCAAGTCTCCATACCTTATGCTGCAATGCTCCACTTGCCTTGCTTCCATAGTCTGCTACTGTCTTCCTCTTGTTGTCACTCCTCTCCTTTCTTGTTTTTGTCTTCTTCTGAGACACTTTCATCATTAACCTTCTTATCAACTCAATTTCTGTCCAGTATATCCTCAGTTTGTTGATTGTTTTCATCTCTTAATCGTTTAATTTCGATTACTACTACCACTCTTTTACCCTTACTCTCTTGTTCACTATTGTATTGCACCTTTTCAGCTGTTGTCGTATTGTCTTTTAGCACAATTTCCTGCTTCTGTTTTTTGTACCTGTCAAATTCTTCTTGTCTTTCATTTATGACAACTTCTTTGTCATCCTTCATCAGCAATCTATCTTGAACATATATCCTTTGCTCTTCCAACTTCCTCCTTTGAAAGTCTAATTCTCTATATAACTCAATGATTTTACTTGGAGTGAACTCTGGAAATTTTACACAATCTCCCATTTCTTCATTTGTTATTGATCCATCATCACATGGTCCTTCTTCCTCTGCTAAATCTTTCTTAACATCCTTTAGTAGATGTTCTTCCTCTTCTTCTTTCATTTCGTTGTCCACCTATGCCAAATATGTTCCAGTTTTTGCAACAAAATCTTCAATTATAAGACAATCATCAAAATAAAAAATATAAGGCATTTGTACCTCTTCTTCTTCTTCTGGCAACCTTTCAGTATGTTGCTCTGGGCTCTCCTTTAACTCCTTTACCAGCACATCAGTATGTTGATTCAAACACAAAGAACTCTTGAGACTGTCAGCAAGCCTTGCTCTAACACCATCTATTTTAATGATGCCTCTCTGCACTTGTTCACTGTAGCTAATTGTTTCTTTTCTAGTCTCCTTGTCATATTCTTCTTCAAAACTTTCATTGTCTAGAAGGTATTCTTTCATGTTTTTGACAGCTTTCAAAGACTGCCTATTTTCTTCCAAGCTTGCAACCATACACAAATTATCAGTTTTAAAATCACAAGTCCTTATAGTCTCATTTGATGGTTTAGTCATCAAGTCTTTTGGTTGCTCTAAATCATTCATATGATTCAACTTCTCTAGCTCTTCATCACTTTCAAAAAGTAATGGTCCATGTTCTAGTTCACATATTAAAACTTCAACATCTTCTTCAGCATCTCCCTTTTGTTGTAGCTCAACTCTTTCGAGTTTCTCTGTCTCCAATTTGGCATCTAAAATCTGTTCAAGTTCCCTCAGCTCCTTTATTAACTGCATATTCACCTGCTAATTCCTCTTCTCTTGTAGCCTCTGTCACTTCACTTTCTTTCTCATGACATAACCATATTTCTAGTCTGTTTCATTTCCTTGCAACATCTCCATTAACACTTCAAGCTGCCCTGATATCTCAGCCATTTCTCTATCATATGCTTCTTTACTTAATTGTCTCTGTATGCCATTTGCCTTGGCATCCTTCTCCTTTTGTCTTCTATTGTGGTTTCTTTCAGAACCTCTGCTATGACTGTCACTAGTCATCATCCTCTTCATCTCTATGAGTTCCTCACTCACCTCACTATGAGTTGCACTATAGCCTCTTCCACAGCAAGTCCTCCCTACTACCTCTTACCTCACCAAGCTCTCCTCACTCAGTCTTTTGGTAAGCAATTAGTTCTCTATCTGGAACCTCCTCTTGAGCAACACCTTTGCTCCTTCTAGGCTTCTGCAATCTTTCATTCTCTCTTGAAAACACTTCAACTATCCTCCTTATCCAATCTCTGTTTGAATTCCTCAAGGTTCCGCTGCATTTCTACTTTTACTTAGAAACTCTTACCAGCTTCCTTTATCTCTTAGCAATTCTACCACATCCTCTGTGGAATTTCCTTTGGGAGTTGCAACAATACTTTTGCACCAATGCAAAGACTACAACTTTCTAATCTTCAAATCCAAATAAACCATATCATCTTACCTTCAAGATCTCTGTCTAATCTTGTCCTCCCATTCACCTTCACTTTTGAATAGACTATCCTTTCCACTAGCTTTCAACTGTATCTTCAAACTCTGTTACTTCAAAAACTTACAAACATCCCTCTTACAGTTTAGCTACTGTAATCTTGCTATAAAATTTCACTCATTCAATATCAGCTAATCATTAGAAAAAATTGCATACCTTCATCGATCTCACCATTTCTGCAAATCTGTTTGAGTAGATCTTCATGTTTCCACTATACAAATCTTCGATATTCAGCTTCTGTCAATCAGATTTAGAATCTGATTCTCTCTTCCAATCCTCTGGCTTTATCTTGGCAAAGCTTAACTATCAGCAACAATTCCTTCTTTGTTGAGTTTTCTTCCACTCAGAAATCCTTAACAATTCCTTCAATTACTGCTTCTTAAGGCTTGATCTCCTTTTGTTGTATGATTTCATAAGAAGTCTCCATTCACCCTTCATATCCGAGTGAATCTCCATTCTCCAAACATCTTTGTAGATTCTTTTATTCCTGCAATCTCTTCTTAATTTTGCCTTACCTACTTTTAAGAACTTAACTGTTCTTCTCATTCTCCCAGTTGTACTCTGGTTGCTTCGCTGTCAGATTAGAATCTGATCTCCCTTGCCTGCATACATATCTTTCCAAATACCTCTGTTTTAAATTCCTTCAAAGAAAATTTCATACATAATTTCTTTGTTCACCTTATACCAAATGGTTCATTTATAATTCTGCTCTGATACCAAAATTATGCAGGGTTACCCCCGCACATACCCAAAGTATGCATATAAATGCATCCACTCAATAGTCCCAGGTATTTAACTCCCTAAGGAGTCCAATCTAATGGTTAAGGCCCCTTTATCAGTTCCTTTATATCGAAACACAATCACCCCGCTTTAAACCCTATATCGAAACTTTATACCCACATAGCCTAGCCCTTAGGCAAAATCCTTCCTATCGGGGCTTTTAAACCCTCATAATCCTTATATAACCCGTAAATATAAACTTTCCCTTTTATTATTTGGTTACACGTATATTTAACCCACAAAGGCTTTATTGGTGCTATTTCCCTTATAACTCATTTACAAAGGAAAATACGCACAAAACATGCCTTTCCATCTTTCGTACGATCTCTGCACTGATATCGAGAAATGCCTTTATCGCAATCAGGGATCGCAGTTACCACAATCACATCGCATACATGCTCTATCACCCTCCGACTCTGATATGCGACCATCAAAACACCTAAATCCCACTTTTACATTAAAAGACTCGCCCACAACACTTTTCCAAATACAAAGGAAAATCATTAAACTTCCACTCGAACCATATAAGCCGGACTTCAAACTTTATAAGCCCACGTCTATATTTTCATCGGGTCCATCCTTCCGTATCAAACTTCTGCTACGTTGTTCCTCCTCTGATTTCTGATCGTTGATACCTCCAATCAAATCTTGGTCGTGCTTTATATCCCCCCGATCCAACGACTGATATTACTTCCAATCGTTTAAACTTGCGCGCTTATTCTCCACCGTCCATTTACTCGCGCCGAATCTAACAGATCACAAATATATCAGCCGGGCAACGTGCACGAGGATTAACCGCCCGATAAGCAGTTTCCTCTCTCCTACTCGCCGCCACGTTTCGATCACTTAATGGAATGGGCACTTGTCCTTCAATATTGTTTACGGTTTTGGAGGCTACCCGAAAGCTGCTTTTACTGTTTAAAAACCGCGATGTGATATTCCTCCATCTCCTCTGCAATTGGATCTTGGTCGTTGTCTGATGGCTGCTGTGTATCATTCCTTCACTTCATAATTGTCTCTTTACTTGGTTTTTGCATTGTTTCTCAGTGTTTCCTATGGGTTCCGGCTTTCTTCAAAGCTCTGGTCTCTCGGTGTTTTTAACTGTGCAATCCCTCCTAAGCTTCAATTTGATCATTGTAATGGCTTCAATACTCCATTATGGTCCTCCTCTTCGTGTATTTCTCTGTGTGTTTGCCTCGACCGCGCCTGCATACATCTATCTATATAATTCCATGATTTACTTTAGTTTATCGGTCAAATCTTGAAACACAGTTATATGGCTTGGAATTTAAACCTTTATATTGATAACCAAATAATTACACAGTTTCTCTCACTTCAGTCTGATTCTTCTTTACAATGGCCTCTGATTTACAAGTTTCCCGTATGCTTGCAGTAACAACCTATCTAGCCTCTCCAACCTCTCTATTTCTAACCCCTGCCTTTTCCTTTTAGGCTTACATTTATACAAAGGATTCTAAAACCAATTTCTAGTTTAGATCCATAGATTCCTCAACAAAATCCCTAAAATCTCTTTCTAATCCACAAAATCATGAACTGACTCCTAATCCAGGATTTACAATCAATTCTCAATCCTCTCATTAGTCAACTATTCTAAATCTCTCATGTTCTCCTATATTCGAGAACATTTACAATTATACCTCACAATATTCAATCAATTCCTATTCCTATTAAATCACTCAAAACATTAATAATTACATTAATTCAATGCTTTAGGAAACCAACTTCCTTGAAACACAAGACCCCCCTATTTCTACTAAAATACAATGATAATGTTGAGCTAGATGCTCCTGCATCAAATCTCTTCAGTCAGCGCAATAGGGGCATGTGCGCGTATCTGCACTCTTTGGGATTTGTCTCAGGTCCATCTCCTCAATTCACTCAAAAATGTCCACTAGCTAGCAACCTCGTTTCTCTACCTCTCCTCAAATAAGGTATGCTATGTTGTTAACATTTATATGTCTATTCACTTTCAGGAAAAGAAATAATACTAGGCCTCCCTTCACATCCTTGGAGGATCCAAGTTCGGGGATTTTATTATATTTGGGAGAGATTTCAATACCACATTGTATAGATCGGAGAAAAAAGGGCGATTGCCTGTCAGAGACCCCTTCCAAGAGAAAATGGAATATTTTGTTTCTCAATCCAAATTAATGAAAATTAAACCTTTTGGCCTCAAATATACCTAGAACAACAAGAGAGTGATCCCTATCATATTGCTTCTATGCTTGATCGTTTCCTTATCTCAAATGGTTTTCTACTTTGTAATGTCTTCATGTTCGAATTCGAACCTGCAGGGATGGTCATGGCGACCACCGAGGTAGATACTGGGCGGGAAAATCCTCCAACCTTCCATGGAACGGCTCAAAAATCATCCAATTAGACTTGATTTATCCTCCCCCCCCCCCCCCTCCTCAATTATAGCCCTATCCCATTAAGATTCAACCCTTTATGGATTTTGCACCCTAATTTCCATGATGTGGTTGCTCAAACTTAGTGACCTTGAGTGGAAGGAAGCCCAATTCATATCTGAGAAAAAAATATTAAAATACTTAAGGATGCATTAAATCTTGGGAAAGATCCACACGAACAACCAGTCAAACAGCAATTCATGAAATGGAACAAAAAATCGGTCATCTCCATTCCACCATGGAAATGGAGCCTGTTTCAAATGAGTTGTTGAGTCATGACAAATACATGTTTGATAAGTACCACTCGCTGTTGAAAGAAGAAGAAGAGTATTGGAAACTTAAGTCTAGGAGTGTGTAGCTCCAGGGAGGAGATAGAAATACCAATTTTTCCACAAGCAAGATAGAAACAGGGAAAGGAAAAAAACCATTTAGGAAATTGTGGTGAACAATACCAAGGTGGGTGATTTTCATCAAATTAAGGAAGAATTTTCGGCTTACCTTTGTAACCTTTATTCTCAAAGTGATACTCCCTCTAAAGAATCTAAAAACTATATGTTGAATCATACTCTGCAAATAATCACAAAAGATATAAATAGATAGCTAACATTCCTTCCCACAGAAGAAGAGATACGCAAAATAGTTTTCTCCTTTCACCCAGATAAAGCCTCAGGCCTAGATGGATTCTCTGTGCACTCTTTTCAACAACTTTGGTCTGAATTAATCAAACATGATTTTTGCAGAATGATTGGATACTCTCTAAAGGATTGTTGCATGGGTGTTGGGATCAATTCGTCCTTCCTTTCTTTGGTTCCTGTTAGCTCTACTATACATTATGGCTAAAATCTTCCTACCGGTTGAAGAAGTTGCAAGAGGAAAGCCCTTGGAGGAGCGGAAATACACTATCGGGAGGCACAAATACTCTAAATTCATGAAAAATCTCAAATCGCAAGCTTAAGGTTCCGAAATCATATCAGCCATTGGATCTGGCCGATCAACGGTCCAGATTGTGTCGGCATACCGCAGTCGGAGCAGGCGGGCAGTGGCAGTGACACAGGAGACCTCACCGATGTGCGATCGTCGATATCGCATCGGCGGGTCGCAATGGAGGACTTACAAAAGTAGGTTTTGGCCTTTATATTTGGCGATATGCGATCGCCGACATCACATCGCCGATATCACGTCGGCATATCGCTTCGGCGCTTTCAAATGGGGCAGTGCCTTTTGCATGGTTATGTGCGATGTGACGAGCCAGACCTGATAGCGCTATACATTGTTTTCGATAAATCATCGGGTCCGCGGCGATATCGCTGTCGGCACTTTCAAAGGGGGCAGGGCCTTTTGCATGTTTATGTTTGCGATGCGATAAGCCAAACCCGATGGCGCTATAAATTATTTCTCATAAATTTTCGGGTCCGCGGTGATATCGCTATCGGCGCTTTTAAAAGGGGCGGAGCTTTTATACAAGGCATGTATGCGACCAGATGGGTCGGACCCGATATCATTATGAGTGATTCTTCATAAAATTTCAAGTCTGTGCAAAGGTCTTTTTCAATGTATTTCGTGTATAAGGGGAACACAAAGGAAAGCTTAATAAGTGTCGATGCGATGAGGCCCGGACCTGATGGGTTTTCAAAGCAGAATGGCATAATATTTGAGGTCCGCAAAAGCCATTTTTATGATTTTGGGACATTTTTACATGTATTTTCGAATACAATGAAACAGAGGATTGGCCGGTTAAGATATGCAATGCGACCCGAAAGGCAGACCCGATAGAAAAAATATATGTGTGTGGGCCCTTGATATTCAAAAAATAGCAAGGTGGGCGGTATTTCTCAGTGGCGCGAAGATGATGAAAGCAAGCATGTAGCAATACAGCGCAGTAGGTAGCTGCCTTCAAATAACAGTATGGCCGAGTAGGAAAGAGGACGTGCCCCAAACAGATCAACATTTATCAATCATGATGAAGCCATTTCAATGTTCAGCGACTGCAGTTAATCAGCAGTATGGCTGAGGAGGAAGTAGGACACCGCAGATCCAGTCAAGGCATTCAATGGCTATGGGCTTCACCCATATTTCATTCCACCTACCCAAAAAGGACCGCAGAGCACCAGAGAGGGACAAATCTATTCAAAACACAGTCGGACTTGTATCAGAGGGCCATTCCTA
>APFE031428870.1:42164-52897 GCA_000404065.3 Pinus taeda | reverse complement strand
TATACAACCTAGGTGAGTTTCTTGGGGTGATAACATTAATTGGCGCCGTTGCCGGGGAGAGGAGAATTGAAGCTCAGCTTCCCTGGGAGACGACACAACTTCAAGCTTTGATGACAGACAAGGTTTGAACACAGATTTTGGTTGTAATCATCTGTCTGGCGACTCCACTGGAGGAAGGCCATCCTTTAGCGACTCCACATTGAAGTTCTGGTGCAGTTGGTGAGGCATGTTCGGAGAAATATTCAGAAATCACTAGCTGGTCAGTGCCTGATCTTGAGAAGATCGATAACCAAAAGAAACTTTGTGGAAGGGAGCATCAGGATCAGGTAAGCCTTAAAGATTTTTTTATGTGTCTCTGTTAGTGAAGTTCACCTTCAGAGATTCATATCGCTCCTTATTCATTCATTTCCCTTTCAGACCTTAGTTGAAGGAAGCTTCCATGCTGTCTATCGTATTCCTCTGTCTCTGTCATCCTTTTCATTGATCCATTCCACTCAGTCTACCAGTAGCCTTCTATTTTCCTCAGTCATGGCAAGCCAGCGAGCTCTTACAAGGATGGAAAGAATCATTGCCGCTAGGTATGAACCCTTGGTCTTGCCTGTCCCGTTGAATGCCATGCCTGCTGGAGAGCATCAAGAATTTTTGCCTAAGTTTACTGGTACAGAAGGAGTAACAGCTGAAGAGCACCTTGAGTCGTTTTACAGCTATGTTGTTGACCTAAATATCAATGAAGATGATGTGTTGATGAGGGTTTTTGTCCAAAGCCTAGATGGGGAGGCTAGAAATTGGTTTAGAAATTTACCCCCTAGGTCTATTGCAGACATCGAGACCTTAGCAGATGTGTTCCTTGAGCACTGGGGGGATAATGAAGATCTGCTCTATGATAATACTGAGTCTGGAAACTCACAAAGGGATGGGCTCTCATTGTCCTCAGATCATAAGATCGACGAAATGGCCAGGATGATAGAGTTATTGGCCTCTGAAGTTTCCAGGTTAAGAGGTGAGTAGTATTCAGAAGAAGAGCTATACGAGGAAGAGGGGGAGGTCCATGGTTTGGAAGGTGCTCCTTTCCTAACCAGAGCTGCATATGAAGAAACAGTATCCAGGAGCACTGCTTATCAGTTTGTTGTACCTGCAAAACAACAAGCTTATCAGCAGAAGCAGCCAGCATCAGGTCCCTTCCTCCATGAATATGAGCCCGAAGCTAGCTCATCTTCACATGGCTATGCAGATCTGCAAATTAGCTTACCTGTTTTTGTCTTCGCCCCAGTGATCGAGAAGAGAGAGGAAAACTCCCCATCATTTTTGGTCCCTTTGACTGCTCAAGTGACAAGCCCTCTAACTTGCCCCATGAATACTGAGGCAGGAAATAGCTCAATGCCCAAGCTTGAGACTGATCACCTCAATCTTGATACTCTAATGCCTGCTCAGATGGCACTCACAAAAAATGAAGAGGCAGCTTGCCAAATAACAGAGGGAGAGCATGTGCAGTTTTGGGAATCCTCCTTGGAAGAGGACTGTCCTAAAGAAGATGTTGGAGCAGGTGATGTCGATGTGTCCTCCACACGAGAGTACATTGGTTTGCCATTCATGTTGACGGTGCGGGCCACAGACAACATAAAGAAGTACACAACTGTCATTGTTTTTGAGCGGGTGTACAGAGGCTCCAGTAAAGAACATCCAAGGAGGAGCACAAATAGAAAGGGAATGAAGTTCAAGCCTCCTCTACCTGATGAGCTCAAATGCCCCACACTTTTTAAGGTGGAGGATCAAATAAATCCTGTCCTGTTGATCTATCATGAACCGGCTAACAGGCAGCGATTTTTGGTGGCCCAGCAAATGGGCAATTTTTGAAGTTTATGTTTTCAGGCTTTAATGTTTGTAATCAATTTCTTTTACAGTTTCCTATTGCATGCTTAGTTGACTCCATGCCCAATGGACACTAGGCAAATGTTTTTAAAGCTTGTTTTGTATGAAGGCATTGGTCTGCAGTTCTTGAGACCTCATAGGGAGGATCTCATCCCCAGAAGGAGCCAGTGTTAGCTCTACTATACATTATGGCTAAAATCTTCCTACCGGTTGAAGAATTTGCAAGAGGAAAGCCCTTGGAGGAGCGGAAATACACTATCGGGAGGCACAAATACTCTAAATTCATGAAAAATCTCAAATCGCAGGCTTAAGGTTCCGAAATCATATTAGCCATTGGATCTCGCCGATCAACGGTCTAGATCGTGTCAGCATACCGCAGTCGGAGCAGGCGGGCAATGGCAGTGACACAGGAGACCTCACCGATGTGTGATCGTCGATATCGCATCGGCGGGTCGCAATGGAGGACTTACAAAAGCAGGTTTGGGCCTTTATATTTGGCGATATGCGATCGCCGACATCACATCGCTGATATCACGTTGGCATATCGCTTCGGCGCTTTCAAAGGGGGCAATGCCTTTTGCATGGTTATGTGCGATGCGACGAGCTGGACCCGATAGCGCTATACATTGTTTTCGATAAATCATCAGGTCCGCGGCGATATCGCTGTCGGCACTTTCAAAGGGGGCAGGGCCTTTTGCATGGTTATGTTTGCGATGCGATAAGCCGAACCCGATGGCGCTATAAATTATTTCTCATAAATTTTCGGGTCCACGGTGATATCGCTATCAGCGCTTTTAAAAGGGGCGGAGCTTTTATACAAGGCATGTATGCGACCCGATGGGTCGGACCCGATAGCATTATGAGTGATTCTTCATAAAATTTCAAGTCCGCGCAAAGGTCTTTTTCAATGTATTTCTTGTATAAGGGGAACACAAAGGAAAGCTTAATAAGTGCTGATGCGATGAGGCCCAGACCTGATGGGTTTTCAAAGCAGAATGGCATAATATTTGAGGTCCGAAAAAGCCATTTTTATGATTTTGGGACATTTTTACATGTATTTTCGAATACAATGAAACAGAGGATTGGCCGGTTAAGATATGCAATGCGACCTGAAAGGCAGACCCGATAGAAAAAATATATGTGTGTGGGCCCTTGATATTCAAAAAATAGCAAGGTGGGCGGTATTTCTCAGTGGCGCGAATATGATGACAGCAAGCATGCAGCAGTACAGCGCAGTAGGTAGCTGCCTTCAAATAACAGTATGGCCGAGCAGGAAAGACGGCGTGCCCCAAACAGATCAACATTTATCAGTCATGATGAAGCCATTTCAATGTTCAGCGACTGCAGTTAATTAGCAGTATGGCCGAGGAGGAAGTAGGACACCGCAGATCCAGTCAAGGCATTCAATGGCTATGGGCTTCACCCATATTTCATTCCACCTACCCAAAAAGGACCGCAGAGCACCAGAGAGGGACAAATCTATTCAAAACACAGTCAGATTTGTATCAGAGGGCCATTCCTAAATGTAAATATGGTTGGTGGCCATTTATGGGCTCCTCCACGCATTGTTTAACAGAGATATTTTGTATTGTAACACTATATAAACTCAGAACTCAGATGTAATCAGGTGATGAGTGTTTGATGAATGAGAGCTTATTGTAGCCTTCTAACTTCTGGATACTATAACTACTTTGCAACCTGCAGCGTCTAGTCTTCATTTCCAATTGATACAAGCTTCTTTTGTTGTCAATTGCTCACTTTCCATTTCTTCTTCTTGTTCCAGGCTGTGCCTCTTTTGCATTCGTTCATTTGCAGTAAATGTTAGCATTAGAGGGGCTGTCATCCCACCTCTGTGTTAGAATTTGGCATGTATAATTGAACATGTATGCAGGTTTCTGTTGTTGTAATGCATAGAGAGTTGTCATCCTGTCTATGTATTAGAATCCAGATTTACAGACCTTTTACTGGTTGCCGCCGGCCATCACAGGGTCCTGTGCATCCGCTGGGGTGATTAGTTTTCATCATTATCACCTTTACCTTAAGCTATGAGTAATTGGTGGTTAAAATCCTTGTAGTCTGGGGGTGTTCACCCATGTCTATGGTCAATCATAGTAGAAGTGGTTATCTGGCTTAAAGGTGCTGCACATCCTCCATTTATCCATCATTTCATCCGATAGAATTGTTAAATTTTTAATGTTCCTGAGCATCACTGATATACAACCTAGGTGAGTTTCTTGGGGTGATAACAGTTCCAAAACAAAACAAAACAAAAACCCTCCTCTTTCAACATATTCAGCCCATCTCCTTGTGCAATGTATCCTACAAAGTGATATCCAAAATCCTCGCTGAAAGGCTCAAATCGTTTCTCCCTGCAATCATATTAGAAATTCAAGGTGGTTTCATGCCAAGGAGATAAAATTTTAACAACATTATTCTTATCTAGGAAGTCTTAATCTCCAGTAGATTGAGAGGGAATAAGGGGATGGCTATCAAATTAGACATGGACAATGCTTTTCACAGACTCAGAGATAGATTTCTTTGCAAAACATTGAGCAAATTAGGATTTGGAAACACTTTCATCCACTGGGTATCTCTTTGTATTGGCTCTTCTTGGATTCCCCCTCTTGTAAATGGAAAAGTTTTCAGGTTTTCCCAAGCCTATCATGGTTTGCAGCAAGGGTGTCCACTATCTCCCATTATTTACATTTTGGTTATCGATACTATGAGAAAGTGTCTCGAATATGAGTGTAAAAGTGGTCGCTTTCCATGTCGTTAATTGACTCCAAACAACAAAAGTGCCAATAACTCTCAGTTTTAAAATGATACCATTATTCTTGGGGGCACCTCGGTGGCTATTTCCAAAATAATTAAATTGGTTCTGGACAATTTCCTTGCTACTACGGGGGGTTTAGGTAACTTAGCTAAGTCTTAGATCTTCATGTGGAACATTACAGTGGCTAAGAGGCTTCAAATCAGGGAGATATTTGGCTTTAGCATTGTTGATGATTGGAAAGAGTTCAAATACCTGGGTATCTCATTATGTCTTAAAAATCACACTCTCAGGCCTGGAAATGTGTTCTTTCAAGGGAAGTTGGATTCTTGGGGAACCATATGGATTACATTAGTTGGTCGTATCTTCCTCATAAATTCAATTCTTTTTGTAATCCCTCTATTCTAGTTCTCTGCTTTGCTCGCTCCTCAATACATTCTACAATGTCTTGAGAAGACTATTTGAAAGTTCCTTTGGGAAGGTAGTAAGTTCTCTTCCAAGAAATTTGGAAGCTTAGTGGTACAAGTTCCCATCACAAAATATATGCGGCAAAGTGGTGGGATTAGGGATGATCGGCCCTCATCATTGAGATCGTGTTCTCATGTTTGGAATCTTATCTCTGCCTTGTCTAGATTGATCAACAACCACCTCAGTTGGACGTCAGGAAATGGTTCAAACATGTTGAAAATGCAAAAACAAAATCTAGTTTTGACTTTGCCTTGGTCAAACTAGATTAAAATTTATATTTATATTTCAATAGAATATTTGGAGGTAGTTAACTAAGGTGACATGGCTCTTGACACTCAGTGAACTCAATAAATTCAAGTTGGAGACACTTGAGTTTAGTTCTACATGATTGATTACTAATTTGTAGCAATCTATTTTAGTTAATTTGAGTTATTTTCATTTTAACTAGATCTAACTGTCAGAAGAACTAGTGTAGTTCAAGTTGTGGAAGTGGAACTTCAACCACACTCAGTGATCAACCAATTAACTAATAAATCACCCCAAAATAATTTTTGCATGCAGAAAAATAGAGTTACCCAGTTGAGATGGAGATTCCAAGGCAGTTTACTATTAGTTGTAGCATATTTCCATGTGTACAGGTGGTGCATGCAGTCAGAGATTGACCTAAGGCTATTGTGCAATTCCTTGGTGTGAAATTCCTATAAAAAAAATAGGGGCAATTTCCCAAGGGAACAGCACAAGGAAATAGGAGCTTGGGAAGGCTTGAAATCGACTAAGTGTTGGGCCAAATTCAATCAGTCAGGAAGAGAGATAGGATATACACTTGCAGGGTGTGCTCAAGCTTGAGAAAGCTTTGTATTTCTTCTCTATTATCTTATTAATGCAATATAGATAGTAAGGGGTTTTGAGCAGTTGCTTTCCCCTAGATAAATATTTGTGCATGTGTGATTTTTCCTTTTGCATGTATATGATTCTTATTTTAGATGGTAAATCAACTTCTGCAGATCAATAGATTAGCTTCAAGTCTTGTGATTTAGTAAATTTCATGAGAAGTATTGAATATACACATTAATTTATGCATTGTATCAGAGCTAGAATCACTATAGAGCAGAGATTTCAAAGTTGTCATTGCACGAGGTTTGAGGTTGCAGATCAGGTTGCAAGTTTTCTTTAGGACTGAGAAGATAGATTTCAATGGACTAAGGCTCAAGTATTCCCTTGAGGTAAGCTCGAATTATGTTGCATGGAAGGACCGCATGGAGGTGTGGTGAAGTAAAATTATAAGTGCGGACACAAACAAATTCCTCTAGCCCGATAATGGGTCTAACAACAACTGATACATTCTATGGAAGATTTCCTTAGGTTAGAACCAATTAAGAGGGCCTACCTCTTAGTATGATTATCCTGTTTGATGATGTCCTTGCTTGCTCGCTCCATATATCTCTCGCTTCTTTCTTCAAGCACCTGAAACAAGTAAACAACAGCAAACAACAACCGTGATAATAGACAAATTGTAATTCAACCTACTTAACAAGTCAAGAAACATTAAACCATGAATATGTAAGATGACAAAACATGTAGGAAATCAATCAATAATTGCATATATATTGAATCAATAAGAGATTACAACCATTGTCTTGATGTTGTTGTTCTCCTCTGACAAGACCAGGTTCCCACACACTTTTGTTAACATTCCATGATGGACTCAATCAACAATAGTTTTAAGGCTCTTCCCTTTATGCTTCACTCCAAACCAAAATCACACTTCTCCCTCACACAACTAGAGAGATACAACTATGAATAGTTTGTTGTTTACTCCAAACAAAAATAGCACTAGCACACCAACATTAACACTAGCTTGTGCTTGGGAAAAATGGAGGTTTATATAGCATGAATCGATGGGAGATGGGTCCTCTTCATGGAAGGTGGTCTTATCTCTTGAGGTAGTTCCATCCTTATAGGGGAAAGGAGCCCAAACTGACATCCTCGACCCCATCCGGCCAAACCATTTACCAAACTTCTTTTACGAAGCTTCTAGAGCTGGAAGCTTCAACTCTTTATTTAAAAAACTTTTAATAAGAGGACCAGCGCAACTAGAACAAAGCTCAGTCGCTCCGATCGGCACTAGGGACAGTGTTAATCCCTACATATCGGCACAAGGAGGACAAACGCCATTAGCACCAGTCTTGTAAACTGGGAAAAACAGAAGTTTCAGGGGAAATGGTGCAAAAGGGAATTGATCTGCTCATGAAGAGGGACACAATGGGAGTTTCTTCATGAAGGAAAAGCATGTAGAGTTCACTGTAGAGGTCCTCCAGGATTAAGGAACGGAGTACGGGGACAATGACAAAATGTTGTGTAATAGGAGGCAGTACTGGAGGATAATGGGTTGAAGGAATTCATTGATAATGATATTCTAAAACCAGCAACAGTTGATGCTCGGAATCTAGCAGATTGGAATAAGTGTGTTGCTAAGGAAAGGAGGATCATTTTGGAGGGAAAACGAGACCATATTGTCTCCAATCTCCACAGGAAAGAGACTATGTATGCAATTGTATAAGCGTTGATAGATTTGTTCTAGAATAGTAGTGACCATGAGAAATTGGCACTCGAGGACAAGCTTTGAAATATCAAGATGCAGAGGAATGAGACCATTCCATAGTACTTGAGCAGGTTCACACAGTGTCGTGATGAACTCGGTAAATTTGGTGTTATTGTAGTAGAGGATGATTTGGTGATCCTATCCCTTCTAGCCATTCCCAAGAGTTGGCACAGCTACCAAGATTTTGTGAACGAGAGGGAGAAGCTACCAAATTGGGAGCACTTGTGGTATGATTTGGTACAGGAGGAGATAAGGCAGAGAACCAGAGACCGGACATCATCTAAGGGTGAGGATGAGGAGAAATGTCCCTTGGTTGGAAAGTAAAAGAAAGGGAAAGGGAAGAAATCCCAATCCAAAGCAGATTTGAGTCAAGGGGGCAAGAAAAAATACTTCTTCAGAATCAAGTGCTTTCACTGTCATGAATTTGGGTACTATGAAATGAAGTGTCCACGCAAGAAGGAAATCAAGAATACCCTAAGAGGAGCAGCAAGTGAAGCCTTGGCTTCAAAATTCAAACTTGATTTTACTCTCATTTCATGCATGGCAAGCATAGTGATGGGTAGTGTGTGGTATCTAGATAGTGGTGCCTTGTTCCACATGTCAGGCAACAAAGAATTTTTCAGTGAAATAGAAGAGAAGGATCTCCACATGCACATCGAGATGGGAGATGATGGAAGGTATAGCACAACCAGTATTAGTACGGTTACTTTTCAGAGGGAGTTTGGATTCCCTCTCGAGCTCAAGGATGTGATGTTTGTACTAGATCTAAAGAAGAATCTAGTTTTTGTAGCTATGTTGGAAAACTGTGGCTACGATGTGATATTAAGCAAAGGAAAGGCTTTCCTCTGATACATTTCCATGGGACAAGTGTAGCAGATCATGGTTCGAGTGAAGAACCTCTACAAATTAGAT
Organism: Pinus taeda; assembly: GCA_000404065.3. Lineage (NCBI taxonomy): Eukaryota > Viridiplantae > Streptophyta > Pinopsida > Pinales > Pinaceae > Pinus > Pinus taeda. The sequence goes on along the minus strand of APFE031428870.1, from coordinate 44,276 downwards.
GTGGAATATTATGCAGCATTAAGCACAAAAGCAGAGAAGGTGCAGAGTCAAGACGTCAGCGAATTATGGCATAGAAGACTTGGCCATTTTCATCATGGCAATTTGAAGATTATGCAATATACTTCTACAGGCCTCCCCAAAGGAGCACTAGAGCAACAAGATACATGCAAAGGGTGTACGTTGGGGAAGTACACAAAATCCACCTTCAATGATTGGGACAACAAGGCGCATGCAATCCTTGAAAGGATCCATTTTGATGTTTGTGGACCTTTCTTGACAGCCTCCACTGCCAAGCACAGGTATTATGTTATATTTGTAGATGATTTCTCGTGGAAGTGTTGGATCTACTTCATGCATAAGAAAGACCAGGCATTCTTCAAATTTGTTGAATTTAAAACACTTGTTGAGAAAGAAAAGGAAAGAAAGTGAAGGCTCTCAGGAGCGATAACGAAGGTGAGTACGTGTCAAATGAGTTTAAAAAAAATTGTGCAAAGGAAGGCATTTGACGGGAGCTGACAACACCCCATGACCCACAACAAAATGGGGTGGTTGAGAGGAAGAACATAAGTATTGTGGAGTAGCACGGGCAATGTTGCATGACCAAAGCCTACCACATCACTTATGGGTTGAAGCATGCAACACAATGGTTTATTTGTAGAACATGAGTCCTCATAGGATTCTTGGCATGAGTACACCATAGGAAGATTTTTTAGGGAAGAAACCAGATGTGTTACACTTTAGGATCTTTGGATCATCAGTTTACTGTCATGTTTCCAAGGAAGCAAGGAAAAATCTAGAGCCAACAGTAGAGTTGAGCATATTTTTTGGGTACACAGAAACACCTCACAACAATCATGTGTACTTGCCATCCCTCAAGATAACAATGGTCAAAAGGGATGTGAAATTTGATGAGGAGAAGGCAATGAAGTATTTGCTTGAGAGGGAGCTTTAGCTAATGTTGATCAGGAGCTTTTGGCTCCAAAGGAAGAACCTCAGGAATTTGTGGAGCAGATACAACCAAAGGAGGAGAAAGTGGAGACATCCACTCAAGTAGAGACATCCAGAGAAGGAAGGAAGTGAACCAGGGAAGCTGACAGATTAGTGCAGGATACTAGAGAGAATGTGGGAGCACCCACATCACAGCACATGAAGAGGAGGTCACTAAATTGGTACACTAGCTACATGGCTCTGATGAGTGAGCTTGTAGATACTGAGCCATCCTCATTCGAGGAAGTTGTAGAGAAACCAATATGGGTTGATGTTATGGTAGAGGAATATGATTCCATTGTCAGAAACAATGTTTGGGAAGTGGTCAGAAAAAATCAATGGTTGGTTCGACATGGATTTACAAGGTAAATCATGCAGTAGATGGAAGCATAGAAAAATACAAGACCAGATTTGTGGCCAAGGGGTTCTCTCAGATTGAGGGAATTGACTATGAGGATACCTTTTCTCCAATAGCAAGGTACTCATCCATCAGATCAATTCTATCACTGCCAACGCAAATGGGGTGGAAGGTCCACCAGATGGATGTGAAGACAGCATTCCTCAATGGAGTTATTGAGTAGGAGGTGTATATTAAGCATTTGGAGGGGTTTGAGACCTTTGATAGAGATTCGCATGTGTTCACACTCAAGTGTGCATTGTATGGACTCAAGCAAGCACCATGTGCTTGGTACACCGGGATCAATAGCTATCTCACTGGTTTGGGCTTCACCAAAAGTGAAGCAGATGCAAAACTCTATCATATTTTGGTAGAAGGTAAATTATTGATTATTATTTTATATGTTGATGACTTGATCCTTATTGGTGATGAGCAGTTGATCAGATGTTGCAAGGAGGACCTTGCAAGAGAGTTCGAGATAAAAAACATGGGCCTCATGCGCTACTTCCTTTGATTGGAAGTATGGCAAGGTGATGGGGAATTTTTTGTCTCTCAGGGCGAGTATGCCAACGATATACTTTAGAGGTTTTGCATGGACAGGTGCAAACCCATGGAGACTCCTCTAGCATGACACTGAAGGAAAGAGTGTTAGGCCCCTATACTACTAGAGTAACCCCTTATTGTTATTAGTACAACCCACTTATTATATTGATGTACCCATGTAGCAC
>APFE031428870.1:15931-36918 GCA_000404065.3 Pinus taeda | reverse complement strand
ATCTCTATAGTAATAAAGTGAGTCTCCAAAGTTAAAAATATTGTTAGATGGATATTTTTAACTTATATATTATTTTTTTATAATTAATAATAACAATCATCATAATTTAAAATAAAGTTATAATTTATTTTATTTTATGATTTTTAAAATTTTACCAATATATAATGTAAATATTTTGATATTAACTATGAATTAATAGCTATCTATATTTACCAACCATTTAATTATATAATTAAGCTAATTAATATATATATCTGTATATATATAAACCATCCTAAATACATATATACTTATTTTATAAATAAATATAAAAAAACAAAATTTCCATTTAGAAAAAGAAATACCTGCACATGATCTAGATTTCCTAATTTCATAATATTCTTTGTGGTTTATATAATTGAATATATATAATTGCGGGTTTCCAATTTACTTTCTATTTTGAAATTCTAAATACCTGCACATGATCTAGATTTCCTAATTTCAGAATATTCTTTGTGGTTTATATAATTGAATATATATAACCGCGGGTTTCCAATTTACTTTCTATTTTGAAATTCATGCAATGTGTTTTCTACTCTGTTTTCACTTTAAGAATTCTCAGCATTATATACATTAAAAGGCACGTAAATATTTAAATGACCATATTTATCAGCCATATTACTATTCTACAAGAATAACATAGTATACTATGTAAAAGTTTGTAAGATTCATAACCAGGACTACTTTAATAATAAAATCAGGACTTCAATATTAAAATCAGGACTGATAAGAAAAGTTGATGAAGAAATACAATTCCATAAAAAAAACCGATCAACAAAATGGCCAATCATCTTTCCTCGATTTTAACTCAGTCATTCTCAACCCGCACTCAGTCATTTCACCTACGATAACCATAATTTTCTGCGCATCAGACTTTCAACAAAAGCCTGAATTTAGGTGGTCAGAAATTATGATGTACAAAAGGCTGCAATTTCTCGGCTTTTCAATTTAATCTCCCGCACTGGTGCTCTGTCTTCTTAATAACAATATTCTTGCAGAGCTCCAATTCATAAATCTATACTACCAAAAAGAGAAGAGTTAGAAGTAGAACCTGAACATATAGAGTGGTAGGAATTTTAATTAACAGCTCCAGAGGCCAGAGAGGTGGGTTTAGCAATGAAGGTCGGCTTCTCATTCCCCGCCATAATCACAATATCTCTCATTTCATCCTTTTCATCTGAAATCTCTGCCATATCGCCCTTCCTCTCGTTCTTCCCATCGCCTCCATCCTCAGGGTTTCCTGCAGTGTAGTCCCTGACGTAGGACCATGCGAGAATAATGAGAGCCAATCCTATGAGCACAAGCATGGCGCCCACCCCACCCAATAGATACGGAACTGGAGATTTCTCTCCTAATATATGGCTGCTTTCTGTGTTGTTCATCTTTTCAAGCTTCTCAGTGGAAAACCAGTGTTATATCTAAAGCACTTTCGCAGGGATAAGGAACTGAATTTCTATTCAGAGGCTTAAACGTAACGAGTCAATTACCTTGCTTGCAATGTGGGCATATAGGTCTGAACAAATAAAAGATGGTGGTTAATGGTTTTCTGTTTGCAATGCAATTTTGTAGTGTTGTTGTGGCAGACCCGGCAGGGACTACGGCAGGGGCTCCCTTGTTTTAGATGATAATTATTTCTACATTAGAAAATGAGCTTGTTGAAGATTAAAGTGTACTTAAATTTAATTAAGGAATATTAATTAATTAATTAAATACTGGATAAACAATGTTTAAAGAAAATATAAAGTATTGAATTGTTTAAAAATCGATGAATTCATGTATCATAATGTCCATAAAGGTGGATAACTTTGATTACCTCATTTGTTTCTCAATCCAAAAGTTTTTCTTTAATTATTTGAAATTAAAATGCTTATTGAAATGTGTCTATTATTTAATTTCTGTTAAAGTATTGAATTGTTTAAAAATTGATGAATTCATGTATCATAATGTCCATAAAGGTTGATAACTTTGATTACCTCATTTGTTTTTCAATCCAAAAGTTTTTTCTTTAATTATTTGAAATTAAAATGCTTATTGAAATGTGTCAATTATTTAATTTCTTTAACTTATTTTGTGTTGACTTGATTTTTGCATGATTTAGAGTTGCTTTTTTATGCATTTTATAGTAAAAAATTCTAATTTAAAAAACTAGGTATATTTATCAATATAGGCATTATTTTATAAAATTAAGATTTTAAAAAAGTAATTTTTTAACAAACAGTTATTTAAAAAAAAATTGTTGATTAAGATGTTTACATATATTTTTTTATTTGTGAGAAAGAGTCAATGTTTATTGCTTTAAATGATAATTATTTCTACATTAAAAGTTGTATTTGGTTAAGATTAAAATATACATAAAATGAGTAAATAAATATTCGTTTTTTTAGAATATACAGATGGTTATCCAATGTTAGTTGAAAATTTGTGGTAATGGTTATCTATATATATATAATTAAAATAAATTTATTATAATTATATAAGCTGGAATTAAAATAGATTTATACTAATTAGATTAATTTTAATTTTGCAAAATAAAATATATTAATCTTTCAGTATTATTGATTTTTTTTTAGTTGTTTATGACTTTTGACATTAATCTCTTTCACTGAAATATTGATCTGTTAGTTTGGTTATGACTAGTGAAACTAATCTCTGACTTACCAAAGTAACTCTTACCATATCTCCTTAGCATAACATATCGTCCAGATATTATTGAATCATTGAATCATCCGTAAGCCTTATACAAATGCCCATCCTGAAATGGGATTCGATTAAAATAATAATAAAACTACTTTTAAGGGGAGAAATCAAAATGCTTACCGTGCATATTTCTGAAACATATTTGTGATTTCGAACTTTCGTCCTCAAACATATTCTTCTTCTTCTTCCTTTCGCCTCACATTGAGTGATTTGTTGACTCTCAGAAGTGGAGGAGAGCTTTTGCACTAAAAATTATAGGCCTTTTACTGCGAATAGAAAATCACTCTACCCGCCTCGGTCAATCACCGTCCGTCTTCTTGGGATATTGAGATTTTAAACGCAACGGAAGTTGTACCGCCACGTCAATCCACAGGCCAGTGATTGGTAGAAAATTTGCGCGACTTCGAATGTGCACGCATTTACCACAAACTGCGGTATGGCGGAAACTGCAATACGAGTATGAACATTCACCGAATTTTTAGATGAATCAGAATACGACTATGAAAATTCCAAAAATCAAAATCAGGAAAACAAAAATTAACATTCCCTAGATCTTACATTAGTAAGGTTTTCCATCATATCAAAATTATCAAAATTCTCATATTTTTTTTTAATTTTTAAAATATTATCATTATCTTTTCCATTATATATAATTTCATGTTTTAGTTAAATTTTTAAAGTATTATCATTATCTTTTCCATTATATCAAAATTTCATGTTTTAGTTAAATTTTTAAAATATTATCATTATATTTTAAATGGTTTTAAGGTGGATCCTAGAGTAGCCGATACATGTGATCCATTCCCAACAAAGTAAGTGAGAAAATCCAATACTCTTTCTCAATACAAATCCGAATGGAATACAGTTTTCTGTTACACTAAAATCATTAAGCTTTAAATAAACTTTATTGGTGGTCCCAAAGTGAATTTCAAATAACAGTTAATCCACGTAATTAATTTCCAACAAAATAAATATAAAAGTCCAACAACCTAAACTGGTTTGTCGTTGCCTACCTAAACTAGATAACGACTTTTAGATAAACATCATAGCGAGTTACCTAAGGACTGAACCTTAAAACAAATACCATTGAGGCTTTGCATCTCTTGAATTTGACGGAGGTCTGGACCGGAGAGAGCTGAGCCTATCCATGCTGGGAGGGACCGCCATTGGAGCCAATCAGGTGCGTTTTTTCCTTTTCACAGCCACCATTCACGGATTGCCATGGCACGCCGTCTGGCCCCGCACCACATTCTCGCTTCCTGCATGATTCTTGCCTACTATCGACGTGTTTTCCCTGTAAGCCTCATGCTCTGCATGCGCTTCCATTACTGCCACGTTCTATCACCTGCGCTTCCTCTCAACTTCTATATGAACTGAGCTTCTCCAAAGGCATCAGTTTTTCGCTCCTTTCGCCATTCCCTTGGCTGTAAGGACCCATCCTTGCACTCTGTACTCAGTTCTTAACACAAGCTTCTCTTCCAACTTAGCTTTTCCATTTCGCTCTGTTTTCTGATTAAGCACGGTCCTTCGGCAATCAGCGGGCTCTTCTCCGGTTCAGGTGCGTGCTTATCCTTTCCTTTCATATCGTTTATTATCTATTACTCTTTCTTTTGATATAACAGAAATCTTTCATCTATGATTTTTTCTCTTTAATGCTCACTTTCTGGTTTTCTGGGTTTCTTTGAGCTTTCGGATTCGCCATCCATGCTCGGATGACTGTGGTGGCTTTCAGGCATTATGTGCATCACTTTCTACAGGTTTTTTCAGTCTCGATGCTTCTTATACAGCCCATGTACAGACTTTCGCTTTAAGATTGGCAGTTGGTGGTGTATATGCCACATTTTCTGTTGCTGCATTGTCTGTAATCCACAATCTGCGGTATAGTAACGATGGTTCTCTTCTAGCGTTTTCCCTGTGCCCTCTAGTTTTTTCGCCTGTTATCTTCCCTTTCCGGTTACATTTCCGGTTGACCCTTTTTGAATTTTTTCCGGCGAAATCTCTCGGGATGCCCACTGGCTGGATCTGCCTGTAACGTTTTTCTGCCGGCGGTCTTCATTTATATCTATGACCTCTTCGGGATCTTATCTTCGCAGTTGTCTATAATGAGACTTTTTGAAAGCCTTTCCGGCAGGTTTTTCCGGTCAAAATCCGGCAGCAATTTATTGGAATCGCAAGTTTGATAGCTAGTTTCTGCACAATCAAAGGGTTCCCAGGGTTTTTTCAGGGTGCTGAATCCAAATATGCAGTTAAAAAACCATTTTAACTGTTAAAAATCAAGATTTAACCTCAATTTCTTCCGCCGGATTCCGTCACCGGAATCTCCAAAAAGTCGCATTATAGAGAACTCCCTTATCTTCGGTACTTGGATGTCCTTTTTATCTTGGTATGTAAAGGCTCCTCCTGAACCTTCTCTAGACGTATCTTGGTTTCCTTTGCAAAATCTCCTTTTGGCTGTATCCATTGTACCTGCCCCTCTTTTCTGTCAGAGTGACTTTCTATCGAGGCTATATGTGAAAGTCTCTTTTCATCCTTGGGATCTGACCCTCCCGTAAGCACCTGCCATGTCTGAAGGCGACGTCTCTTCAGACACCCTGGCCCTGATTAACGCCACCATTGAGGCTGAACAGGCACATGTATCATCTCAGAGCTGGCATGACACCGTGGAAAATATGATCTGCCTTGGTCTTGTCTCCTTGTCCCCTCCTCCTGTTGGGGGTCCTCATCCCACTGGTGATCCTGCTGACACCGTGGACTATGTTAAGCCTTTCAATCCTTGCTGTCGCCCTATCAAATCTGGCCCTCCCCCTAAGGCTATCACGGTTAATAGTGCTTTCCTCTCCGAACGCATTGACAGCTTGCAAAAATTTGCACTTGTCGGCAAATGGCACTTCTCTTCTCTAAAGGATCCTAATCTGCGGCAATGGTTGTTCGATAAATGGGCTCCCATTTTGGGTTACACGCCCATCATCTCTCGGCTGATGAAGGATTGGTATTCCTTCCACTTTCTTAAAGAAAAGGACCTGGAGCTCATTCTCAGAAAGCCCTGGGTGGACGGCAGGAGTTTTTTTATTTTTGTCAAGATGGTATATGGGCTTCGACCCACTGAAGAACACTCCTACAAATTCCTTGATCTGGGCCAAGCTGCCGAATCTTCCACTGGAACTCTGGTCATCTGAGACTCTCTCCGAGATTGGGAACTCGATTGGTAAGTTTGTCTACGTCGACCCATGGTGCAGGGGTGAGCGGGACAAACGAATTGCCTGGATTCTAATTGAGAAGCCCTTCAAAGGCAATTATCCAGAATTCGTTGATATAAACTGGGATGGAATGCTTATCAGACAGAGAATTGACTTTTGGGGCATCCCATTTCGCTGTTCAAGATGCCACCGAACTGGTCACCTCATTAAGGACTGCAAGCATCATCCGTGCAGAAGGCACAACTTGTCCCCTGCTCTCAAGTATCAGCCGCTGGATCTCGAATCTCTTTTCTCGGACCGCGGCATGCAGGCAGATTCCCTGGATGGTCTCGTCCAGGCTGGCTCTACGGGTATTGATGGTCCCCTTGTCACCCCTCTCTCGTCTCCCATTCCTGATCCTTCTGAAGGTATCCTATTCCCACCCCTCCTGTCATGCATCAAAAGGAATTTCAGGTGAGCTCTCACAGCATTCCGATCTCATCCTCTCCATCCCCCCCTTTTGGGCCGTGGCTTTCTCTCCCGCATTTATCTAACAAAGGCAAAGAGCCAGCCATCTTATTTTCTCCATGCATCTCTCCCTCCGTTTCGCCCCGGAACAATCTTGATAGTGATGTCGATTTATTCTTTCAAAAGAATCCGTTGGCCTTTGAGCCCCTCACCATCCACAAGCCCCCTGGGCATTATCTCTTATCCATCAGCCCTAACTCTGCAAAAAACATCACTGTCCGGAAAAAAAAAAGGGCGACAGCCGCCATTTCAGAGGCAGGACTTTGGCATCTAATCTGGGTATTACAAACCTCTCTCTTGTGGATGTTCCAATTTCTGAATCCGCCGCCCCACAGCCTCTTAGAGCGAGCTCAGCTGAAGAACCCTCGCGATGACCTTCCTCATCTCCATGAATATCCGGGGGCTGGGCGCGTCCCATAAATTCTTGGCGCTCAAAAAATTCTTTCTCCAGGCCCGCCCAAAAATTATTTTTATTCAAGAAACAATGCACCCTAGCCACACAACCATTGCTTTTTTCAGGAAGATGTTCCCGTCATGGTTCATGGCGGCCACTGGAGCCATCGGATTATCGGGTGGTCTAGCTACCCTCTGGGATCCAGATTGGATTGACGCTAAAGCTTTCAAATGCTGTGCAGGTATTATGCTCTCGGCGTCCGTTAGGGGTCAAGCTCAGTGCTTGAATCTTTTAAATGTCTATGTGCCTTACAAAAACAGATCTCTTTTCTGGGACTCTTTTTTCGCCTCTGGAATTCTCGATATGGATTCCTTGTTGCTGGCCGGGGACCTCAACGTCACCCTCGATCCCTCTGAATGCTGGGGTATTTGCAGAACCCGTGACCCTCTGTCAGATAAGATCAGGTTGAGGCTTCTTAGCAGGAATATGGTCGACGTTTTTCCTGAACAGCTATTGCCTACTTGGGACAATGGCCGAACAGGGCCGGCTTACATAGCCAAGAGAATCGACCGCTTTCTTATAAAGGTATTCTTGATCGAGAAATGGGGAATGCCAATCTCTTCCATTGCTAACGTATTCTCATCCGACCACAAACCCATTATTCTTGGATGGGAGTCTCTCAATTACAGAAAAGAATAGCACTTCAAATTCAGCAGGATATTCTTGGAGGACACTTCCTTCAACGATATCATAAACAATGAATGGCAGGAGATGCATGGAATAGTTACGGCTCCTTTCTCATCCTTCAGAGAGAAATTACAGCGCCTCAAAGCTGTTGCTAAATCTTGGCAAACGCTCAAAATCAAGCAGGACAAGAGAGAGCTGTCTCTTATACAAAAAGAGCTGAACGACATATTCGCGGTTACAACAGATGTAATGACGCTGGAGAAAAAATCAAAGATCAGATTATTAGTCAATAAGAAACACTTTCTCCTCTACAAAGAAGAAGCACTGTGGCGTCTCAGAAGCCGAGCTCTATGGCTCAAAGCAGGGGACCATAACACCAAATATTTTCACAATGTTGCTAACGCCAGGAGAAGGAGGAACTCGATATGGAAGATTGAGGATGGAGATGGGGCTTTTCTTTATTCACAGGAGGATATAACTAACGAGGCGCTAAGATTTTTTCAGGCGCAATATAAGAGGGTACCTAGCAATGCCGAGGATATGTTTTGGGCAGCTGAACACTTTCCTGAAATATTTGATGGAACTGCATACGAAAATTTCATCTGCCCTGTTGATAAGGTTGAGCTCCTTGCTGCCATGAAAGCATCCAAAAAGAATAGGAGCCCGGGCTCGGATGGCTGGCCCATTGAATTTTTCCTACATTTTTTCGATCTGCTCAAGACGGACCTTCTGCATATGGTGGAGGCCTCTTGCTTGTCAAGGAACATTCACCCAACTCTGTCTTCCACTCTTATTGCATTAATTCCTAAAAAGGGAGACTCTGCCTCTTTTCTCAATTACAAACCGATTGTCCTCTGCAATTCTCTTTTCAAAATTATATCTAAAATTATTGCAGAGAGGATTAAGCCGGTTCTTAACTGCTTCATAACCAGAGAACAGCACGCTTTTCTCAAAGACAAGAACATCTGGGACGCTGTGGCACTTACCCAAGAATGCCTCTACAAAATCCGGACGAGGAATACTAAGGCGGCAATATTAAAAATTGATTTGAAAAAGGCATATGACTGTGTGGATTGGGGCTTCCTCAGGATTCTGCTGGCCAAGATTGGCATGAGATCTATGGGCTTGGAATGGATCATGGCATGCATTGAAAACATAAATTTTTCCGTTATCATCAACGGCACACCGTCACCATTCTTCAGGGCAGAACGGGGTCTCCGATAGGGCTACCCCCTCTCTCCGTTGATGTTTATTTTGGTCATGAATACCTTAAGTATTCAGCTTAACAGGGCAGCGACAAGCCTGCGCTACCGACCAATTAAAATGTGCAAAGACTTCTATTTATCCCACAACCTCTTTGTGGATGATATCCTTATATTTGCTATGCTGCACAAGGCGTCCTAGCTGCATCTTTTTGATATTGTCTCCAGGTTCCAATCCGCATCCGGTATATGCATCAACAAGGATAAATTGAAGCTTTACCACAATGAGAATGATCAGGAACTGGTTCCATGGATCACTGGGCTTTTTGGTATAGAAGTTGTGCTGATCGATAACGGTCTAAAATACCTTGACTTCTCCCTCAGCCCTACGGGGAACAAAATGGGAGATTGGTTATGGCTGCTCGACCGCTTCTTCACAAAAATCTCAGGATGGGAAGCCAAGACCCTTTCGCTGGCTGGGCGTCTCGCTCTTATTCAATCTGTTCTCTCCCAATTAGCAATATATTGGGCGCATCTTGTTTTCATCCCAGCTCCCATTATCAATAAAATGAACTCTTATGCAGCCAACTTCCTGTGGGGTGGACAGTCCGTTCAACACAAAATACACCTGGTCAAGATGAAGTATCTTATGATCCCGAAAAAAAGGGGTGGCTGGGGCTTACTGGATCCGAGAATTATGGGAAATGCACTCCTGTGCAAATCTCTCCTCCGTGGTATATTCGGGAATGGCCCCTGGAGCATTTTTATCAGAAGCAATTATCTGAAAGGAAAATCCATAGCTTTCTGGTACAGACGGAACGCGCTTGGGATCAAGAGGGGCTCAGCTATTTGGCAAAGTTTCCATAAAAATTTTCCATTTATTCAGAGGCACTTTCGATGGTCCATTAACACAGGGTCGAACATCTTTATTGGTACCGATCTCATCCACAAAGGGCCTCCCTCTCCTCTGCCGCCGTCTTTGGTATCCTTCCTTCGCTGCCGGGGTATCTTTTCTTGGGACCGCCTCATCAAAGGATGGTCTTCCACGTCCCCCATCTGGAAGGATGTAGAGGACCTCATGCTGCCGCAATACCTCTACAATGTATGGAATCAAGTGCACAGCCTCCTTCAGGGCTCTGCCATTAAAAAATCGGGGGCCACAGATGTCCTGGTATGGTCCCTGCCCGATGCATCATTACTGTCACGCGTCAAAGACATCTACTCTGCTCTATCTCTTAAGGACGCTGTTCCCATGATTCCGATGTTCCCAATCCTCTTATGGAAGGCCTCCTGCCCGCTCAAGATGATTCTTTTCTCCTGGCTTCTTTTTCAGAACATAAACTTATCATGGGACAATCTTCAGAAGCGGGGATGGAATGGGCCGAGCCGCTGTACATTATGTTATTATGCTGGGGAGACAAACTTCCACCTGTTCTTCCAGTGTCAAGCCTCAAAGCAAGTCTGGTATGATCTCTCCTTAACACTGGATTATCCTTACCGTTGTTTCTCATATGTACAGGATGCTTTTCTCTGGTGAAACGAACAAGCGGAATCTCGACGTTCCTTTTTCATTGTTGTTTGTTGGTCTATCTGGATATGGCGAAACGAATCTTTATTCAACTCCCGGAGACCCATCTCCTCAACTCTGCTATGCATCAAAGCCCTCCTGGATTTTCTGGGCTTATAGTCTCTTTTTTTGTCTGGAAATCTAACGAGAATGTTCTTCTCGCCACACAACTTTCTCCTTACTGCATCAGATTCGCTTTGACTCTGTGGTACCAGTATCTCTGTTTTATAATGGTACTTCTTCTATGAACCTATTAACGGGACTCACTCAGCGCCAGTCCAAATATCTGAAATCACATGCTGCTTTTTCTGTATGAATGTTGTTAAATCTACAGTACATCACGGATCTTTGTATCCGGCCATCTTCAAGGATGATTTGAGTTAATTTTTCATTAAACCTATATATGTATCTTGATCTTTCATCAATACAATATGATTTTTCTGTTGAAAAAAAATAGCGAGTTACCTAAACTAGTGTTTCTTCGCGTACGTAGACGTAGACCAAGATCCGGGCCTAATTACCTTTGAAAATACAAACGTTTGATTTTCTTTGACACCTATTCCGAGAAAATTCGGTGGTCACGAAGTCTACGCACCAAATCCTATCAGTGTCCTGTACGCGTGCATTAACCAAATCAACTCTGAAATGAGTGCACTTTTTTTATTTTACACCTCCTCCCAACAAAGCGGTCAACTTCGCACTGAACCCTGTGGAATCAAATCTGTTTTCAGACTGTTCAACCTAAGTTCTAAAATTCCATAATACGCGTAGGTCAGCTCACGTCTAACAACATATGTCAAAGTTTTTCACTTATTTTTCGGTTGTGCAAATTTAAGCTGTTCCAGGTTGTAGAGAGGTTGCTATTGTTCTTTTTGGATATAGATGGTGTATAAGAGTATTTTCAAGGTATTGTAGGTTAAAATGAAAAAAACGGAAAATGTTTGGAAGATGAAAATATAGAGATATAAGATATTATGAGAATTTTTTCTGAAAATATAAGTTAAAAAAGGTTAAATTGTAACATGCTTTTGTTGTTTGGTTGGCCAAGAAAAGTTATGTCTGATGTAAATATTTTATTATTAAATAAATAAAAATAAATTAATTTCTTGGGAAGCTAGACACCAAGAGATGAGGTTCTTGCCAAATGAAATCTCATTGGTGAATGGGAATGGATAATTATTTCATGATAGGACTTTTAGATCCAATTCTAGATAAGGTTAATGGATTTGGAGATAAATATCCATTAAGTTACTTCGATGGAGGAAAATGCTAAGTTTAAGTACAACATAAAACCCTTGTAGGAGAGAAAGGCAAGCTTTTATGGGAAAAGCATGGCAAGAGAGAAAGATGATATTTTCCATTAAAAGCCTAGGCAAATAGATAAAAATATCCACCTAAAAGCAGGACACCGCTAAATGAAACCATATCATGAAAGAAAGTATTAAATACCCATTGAAGAAATCAACATAAGACAGTTCATCAATGGCCAAAACTCTCGGCTCAGTGGTGAAGTGGAGGTAGCCAGTTCTAGGTTGGGTGGCGATGCTTGATTTTTCAAGTGACCTTCTTTTAGTTACCTTGGTGTGATTCAATTGCTTGGGATGTATTCTACGTTGCTCCTTACTCTTTATGTGTCACATCTTTGAACTTATGTGCTATCTTAGTTTTAAGATTATGAATACTTATGCATGAGACAATTATGTATGATGAATAATTATGTTCTTACAGTTTGAAATTGTATAGCATGTGGTGTAGTTTATCTATGCTATGAATTATGCATCATGGGGTGAATTGCCTCCACTGAGGCGCGTTTACTTATTTATTCACTATGATTTGTATTGCAGAAGATATATGTGAGTAATACTTTCAATTATGAGAGTAGGACTATGATAATGATATATGGCAATGCTAGCTACAATGTGTTTATGAAAATGTTTCCACTAATACTTTTATTGAGCCAACAAAGGAAATGAAATCCGAGTGGATAATCTTATCATGTTGAATGCCCATGAATTATTCTTTTCTCCAAGTTGTAATGTATGCATGAAGGGTTGGTTTTGAATGCAGTAACTAAGCCTATTAATTGAACCTAAAATTCCACATCGTGCATCAAGTGGAGCATCATAGGTAGTTGGTAGTATTGTGCCAAGTGGGTATGTCACAAATGGTATCGGAGTTCTAAGTTCAAATATTGTGACCTAAGGGCCACTCGCCTCTGTAGGATGTGGAAAGGGTTATAACTGTATTTCATAACAACCGAGGAATTCAAGATTGTAAGTCAATGTAGTCTCTAGTGCATTAGAACGTATGTGATAATTTAAACCAATATCGAAGTGTGATACATAATGGGAAAGGATAGGAAGCAAAAGGATATACTTGAGAAGTAGAGTTGTAACGTTCCCCTATCCCAACAATGAAATACAAAGGAGTGGTATGTTAGTAGAATTTTTAGTAAGAGCTTGGAATAGGTGAAATAAAGAAAATTAATGTAAGCTCAACATATCTTGTGGTGGATTAAATTGAGTTCCCAAATCCTTAGTTGTTAGATAAAATAGTGTTAAGTAAATAAATTCCAAAAAGGCTAGAGGTAAATCCACCCTAGTGACTCATTTCCCTTGTAAATCGATATTTTCAAGCAAATTGGAAAGGGAAATTTGAATAGGGAATAAAATTCCAATTTCATCACCATTGTGCAAAAGAGAAACCAATTTTAGCTCGACCATAATTTAGTAAATGAAAATAACAGTCGAATCTAAATTGTGAAATGAGGTATGGTGAAAGGTATAAGAACTATGTGCATAGAAAAGGATATCGACATGCCTAAATTGTGAATCACTTGATCGTGATTTGTTCCAGGTTTCTCTCACATTGTCGAATCGTACTTTTTATGAGAGAGTAGTGCCCCTATTCTACTCATGGGGTTTCTGGAGATTATTGTGTTGATGCCATTCGATTTATTGATAAATGGTATGGTGTGGATAAGGGTGTCGAGGTTCTTAGTCATTACATACATTCTACTATCTCACCTGAAGCTTGTAGAAAAGATTTAATGAGTATGAATACAAGCTCATTAACTTTAAGGACCCTCATATTATGAGGGTAATTAATAGGCCTACGAGGACTTTCGAGTTGCCGATATTGTCTATCCCATGTACCTTAATGATTGAAAGTTCCATTCATTGCACTTGGCTCAAGCGCTGAGGATCCCTACAAAAGTGTAATGGAAAATGTGTGTCACAAGAAACATGATGAATTCAATGAGGGATCAAGTTAATAATGTTCACAGGGTTAAACTTTTGACATCTTGTGCAATGCTAGGTATCATTTATCTTATACTAAAGAACATGATAAGATTAGAATGGTGTATGGTTATCCATTCTGGTAGTTGATTTGGGAATGCCAATTACCTTGATCACTTTATGATGCAATCACTGAATTTGGTCACCTAGTTATGTGGGGTCGTGAAATCCTCAAAGGTGGTATGTGGGATATTAAGCATGGTCTTTCGCCAAAATAGAGATGGAGACGGATTGTGCAGACTCCCATGCCTTAACCTGACTCGACTGCTAGTTAACAGAAATCCCACTTGACTTGACGTAAGGATTTATAAAAATTAAAGGGTGTGAGAAAGATCTCTGGGTTCATAAAAGAGAGAGAGTCAAGGGTTTTGAGTGACAATTTCTGGCTCCCCACAATGTGAATTGAAATATAACGAAGAATTATTGGAAGTTGATTCCCTCTGTCGGGATTGATATTCTATCAATTTAGGGATGACTCACACTTGTGCTATCCAATAGCAGCTCTAAGAGCCGAGAAGCCATGACACTTATGTGTTGGTGGTACCAATGCTTGTGTTCAAAAATGAGAGGGTATTGTTTTTTAATTGTTGACTTCTTTCTTGTTATGAAGCCCATTAACTTTGTAAAAAAATAAATGGCGCACCTTTAAAGAACGATTGGCTATGATAGCTTTAGGAAGTGTTTCTATTATTGGTACTTTTAAATCTCAACAGGCACCTTCCCAACTTGATTGATGGAAAAAATCATAGTAAGGGACTGTTGTTTCTCTTTTTTATCTATAATATCGCTCTGTTTTCTCACCTTATCCACTGAGTGGGAGATGTTTCCATAAGGAACATCCCTGTTGGATAATTGTTATCCTTAATAACAGGCTCATAAAAGCATTCAAGGGATGATGTTTATCCTTGTGTTTATCCCACTAGTAAAAAATGGCTAATTAGTTACTAAAACAATGACTAGCTTTGCATACGAATGACTATTTTTTAGTCGGTGACCAGTGGTAGCTAATTTACGGTATCTTATAACGCGGCCAACTTTTAATCATTTTTAGCTTAGTCATTAATTGATTATCTCAATTTTATCATCTAGCAGTATATTTAGTCATAAATTTGGTCATTAATTTAGTTATTGATTTAGTTATTAATTGCCACAATTAGTGACCAAATATACAACAAACTATATTGTTATATGATCATCTGAGAAAACCAATTAATGACCAAATAAATATGACCAAAATGTTGGTTGTGTTATAAGATATTGTAAATTAGCTACTAATAGTCATATATATGCAAATTTAGTCGTCGTTTGAAACAAATTAATAACCAAAGAAATATGACTATTTTTTTGTCGCATTATGAGACACTGTAGATTAGCTACTAATAGTCGTATATATGCAAAATTTAATTGTCATTTGCAATGAAAAATTAATCATTTGCAATAGTCAATTATATTTTTTTGGTAGTTTCATATTCATTATATAAATAACTAATTTAGTAGTTTATATTCATTTCATTTATTTTCATTAATAATCATTATAAACGACTAATTTAGTCATATATTTATTTTATTTGTGTTCATCATTAATCAATATAAGCTACTAATTTAGTAGTTTTGGATCGATTTTATGTGTTCATTATTAATCAACATAGATTAATTAGTATGATTTTGCAACTAAATTAAAAAAACATCATACAATGTGAATTGGTTCATCTAATATGAAAATTCAAAATTACATGTTAGTTAAAATACTAAACAATATCAAGTGCAGCTATAAATAATTTCAACCATAGAAATTACATTATATGAAATGTCAAGTATTACAATATGAGTTTCCAACTTAACATTTGTTGGAGTACAATTTACACATGAAATGTTCTTTCAGTACTATAAAACATTATCATTGTGTTGTCAAGTCATTGCAGGGGAATTCACCAACTATGAAGACTTGAACATTAGTCTCTATATGTGTGTCTTATGTGGGATATTGGCTTTAAGGGTACCACTAGACTGATTCTCTTCTCTCTCTTTTTGCATTTGTCGCTCCATTGTTAGTGATATCCTCTTTCTTCAAATCATGCTACTTACTATCAATACTAAGTTCCTCTTCTATAAACAAAAGAACCTAGAATGCCGAGTGTAAGACATGAAAGATGATGAACACTAAAATATAAATGAAAGCATACTATAAGGAATTTATATTACATATACCTCAACATCAACAATGTTAAAGCCATTCTTCCCCATAAAAGCAAGAAACTCAAACAAGTTTTCTTCAGTTGAGCGATAGTGGCCACAATGTGGCTAGATGACATGTATAAATAAATTAAAGTCACCATAGAAAGGAACACCTTAGTAACCTAGTATTCAACCTTTAGGGAAAGCTTAAGCACAATCATTCCAACAAAGTTACATGCTAAAAAGCGCAAGTTGTAAATAACTTGTTAAAACAAATAATCTGAGGTGTGATGTCTAGTCCTTGTCATTTTATTAGCAACAACAATTTGTTGTCTAATGCATGAACTTGGTCAAGTATATAAACAAGATGTTCTCAAATAACAACATGAAAGCAAACTTTTATAATAATCATGAAAAATTTTCAATACAAAACAGTTAAAAGGATTTCAATCAATATCGTGTAATATTATGATCTGAAAATCACTCGTGAATGATCTCAGTTAATTAATGAAGGTATTACAGACCCATGTGATCGGGTGTGCCAATGTTATTTTAAGCAATGGATTGATAATATTTCGAAATACATAGGCACTTGAAACAGTAAAAGAAACACAGTAAGCAAATACGAAACACAACAAATTTAATAAGGAGTTCACCCAATCCTCCTGGGCTACGTCTCCGGGTCTAGTCTTCAATGGTGGCCTTTTCTATTGTGTCTTAAAGCAGAGATTTTACAATAAGGAGCTCAATTTGAGTCTTGCTTAATAGAGAATGATCAATAGGATTGTACTTGGATCCCCCAAGTATCTAGAGTACACAAACTCTCCTTACTGAATCTCAACCTTGACTAGTCTTAGTGGTATGAGTCCAACTTGGTACTCAATACCTAACAGGTCTACAAAACGGAGTTGTTTGAACCTCTCAAGCCTTCTCTAGAGTTCACAGACTCTCGAACTCTCTCTGTTTTGTTTGCTCGATGCTGCCTTTGCTCTGCAGGTTAGCTTGGCTTCTCTGTTCTTTACAATTCACTTCTTTCTCTCTACTTCTGTCTCCTCTGCTCTTTATCTATTCATGGCTTAAAGCCAATCTACTCCCTGAATATTCGTTTTCGCTTCCCGGATCTCTGGATCACCTCCCTCTATTCGATGGAATTCTCATGCTCTGCATCATCATCACTTTGTAACGCTTCAAAAAGAGGTAGCCACCCGTTTCCTCAAGAACTGAGTATCAGTTCTCTTTGAACGGTCGTTATTTTTGTTGCTCCAAGATTTCCCATGAAAATATTCCTCTGCCAACTAATCGTTCATGTTGGACCTTAGTCTATTTCCCCATCAAATCCGGTCTTCCATCGGGTTAATTCTCCACTATTGATTTGGAGCCTCCAGATCCTACGATCTCCATCTATATGGTACAGGTAAGTTGTTAGACCTTTACTCACACGATGTAAGCAGTTTTCTCTCACATCCACTGGACGCGTGTCACCCGGTGTGTGGTATCGTGCTGAACTCAGCCAAACCCACTTACCACCTTCTAATGGTTTCCAAACGATTTCCTATTTTCCTTGTGAACGAGTGCTCAGGGCTTTCCTTCACTGAGAGTTTTTCCTTGTTTGCGCTAATCGTGTATCAGAAACTGCCTCTGTTTTTGGATCTGGGCTTCCGATTGCTAATTTGCGTCCATGCACGGTCTCCATGGGCCAATGGTCAGCGCACTTTGACCGAGGGTCCTTGTTGTTCTGTGCTAGTCACAAATTTCCATTGTCCAGAGGTCATTTCTTATTAACTCGTCATTCATAAGATTTTCAAGCCTGACATAATTTGAAACAGCCATGGAAATGTTTAAGGATCTAATTCGGATCACGACCTTCCCATTGAAAAAGCTTTTGGACCACCAAAAGTTGGTTTTCAAGCATCGAATAAGTGAGGGTATAGATATCTCACTTGTTGAATATCTGTCCATTTTACACTGCTTGGCTTTGAACCCTTGAGCCCAATCCTGAGGTACTCAACATCTCCCCTGTGCGTTGTCCTCACCTTCCTGTGTAGAACTATGTCTTCCTGCAATTAATTGAGATATTTAGGTAGCAGATCATCAATAGAAGGCAATTGACTCTGCTCTTCAAGATCTTCAATTAATGAAGGTTCAAATAGTCTCAAGTTGTCTGCATTAACAACTAAGTAGATGTGCATGTAAGCTGGTAAATCAAGGTGAAAAGCATTCTCACCAATTTTCTCAAGTATCTTGAAAGGTCCATAGCTTATGGCTTTAGCTTTTTACCTTCACCTTACATTCTGTCTTTGCTGATATACAGCCAGACTTGATCATCAATTTCAAACTTATGCTCCATCCGATGCTTGTCATGCCTTGCCTTGTATTTGGCTTGGCTCTTTTCCAGTTTTTCCTGTACTACCTGGTGAATCTCTTGGATTTGTTCAATGAACTTTGTTTCCCTATCCACATCACTGTGTCCATCAATTGCTATGTCTTTACCAAAGACAAAATTCAAGGGAGACCTTGGTGTGAAACCAAAACAAGTCTCAAAAGGAGATCTCTATGTAGAAGAATGTTTTGCTCAGTTGTAAGCATGCTGCACATAACATAAATGTTCATCCCAAGGTTTGGGATGCTTGTTGCAATAGCCTCTGAGCAATTCGATCACTGTCCTATTGACCACTTTTGTCTGGCCATCTATTTGTGGATGAAAGGCTATGCTTTTCTTTAGTCTGGTGTCCATCAATTCCCACAGACTCGACCAAAACTTCCTGACAAATCGGGTGTCTTGATCAGATACAATGGAAGTGGGTAATCCAAAATGAACCCAGACATGCTGAAAGAACAAATTTGCAGTTTGTTCAGCTGTAATTTGTTTATTACAAGGTATCAAAATACACATTTTGCTAAACCTATCCACAACAACATATAAATAGTCATGACCTTTCCTACATTTAGCCAGTCCTGCAACAAAGTCCATGGAAATACTTTCCCAAGGACGAGAAGGAACTGTTAGTGGAGTGTACAAGCCTAGTTTTCTATTGCTGGGCTTGCTTTTAGCACACATGGTACACCCTCTTACATATCTAGAAACTGTCTCATTCATTTGTGGCCAATAAAAAAATCTTTGCAGATGTGCAACTGTTTTACTTACCCTAAAGTGACCTAATATTAGAGAATAGAGAAGTGTGTGCTTCTTGAATTATCTTTACTCTTTCAGTTTGTGGAATGCATAGCTTCCCACAATGATACAAGAGTCGGTCCTTAACATGATAGTCCAATTCTTCTACTCGTTTCCTTGACTTAAAGTTGCATATACATCTTTAAAATCTATATCTTGAACATATTGTTCAATGTAGCTCTCATGCAATACTAAATTATGCTTAAGTATAGTGGATGCATTTATAATAGGTCTAGATAACATATTTGCAACTTTATTGTGTATACCCTTTTTATATCTGATGACTAAATGAAACTACTGTAGAAAACCCATCCATCTATAGTGTCTTTATTGTTGCAACATAGCTTGGGAGTGTAGATATTGAAGTGGTTGATGACAAGTATGTATAACTGTCTCTTTGCCCATTAAGTAATGTTTCCACTTTTTCACACTCTGTACTAATGCATACAATTCTTTATCATATGTGGGATAGTTAACTACTATAGAATTAAATGCCTCAAAATGATAACATATAGGTTTATCATGTTGTATCAACACTGCTCCCATGTCATAGTCACTGGCATCCATTTGGATCTCAAATGGCCTTTGAAGATCAAGTAGTGTTAGTACTAGTGTTGTACTAATCTTTTCTTTCAAGGTGTCAAAGGCTTTATGTTGTTTGCCTCCCCACTGAAACACCTTGTTCAATCCTATTAAAGCATGTAAGGGAGATGCAATTAAGGAAAAGTTAGAAATGAACTTTCTCCAATATCGTGTTGCTTCTAAGAAGCTTCTGACTTCTGTATCAGATTTCGGTTTAGGCCAGTTTACAATTACTACAATTTTAGAGGGATCTATCTTCAATTCACCACCCCCTACTATATGACCCAAATAATTCAAAGATGTTTTGCCAAATTCACATTTTGAGACTTTAACATAAAGTTTTTCTCTTTTCAAAACATCTAGTGTCTACTTAACATGCTTAAAATTTTCTTCCCACGTTTTTCTAAATATACGAATGTCATCCAGATATACAATAACAAAATCATCAAGAAAAGGTCTGAGCACATCATTCATTATTCTCATGAAAGTAGCAGGAGCATTAGTTAAGCCAAAATGCATAACTAGCCACTCATACAATCCCTGCATTGTTTTGAAATCAGTCTTCCATGTATCTTGTTCTACAACTCTGACTTGATGATATCTGCTATGCAAGTCTAACTTGGAAAAATAAACAATTTCTTTCAATTGATCTAATAAATCATCTATGTGAGGAAGGGGATAACGGATTTTGATTGTTATCTTATTCAATGCTTAGTAATCAATGCACATTCTCCATGAGCCATCTTTCTTTCTTACCAAAATGATTGGAGACCCACATGGTGATGTGTTAGGTCTGATGAACCCCTTCTCGAGCAACTCTTGCACCTACTTCTTGATTTCTGCATTCTCTAAAGCGAACAACCTGTACATTCCAATGTTAGGCAATGGAGCATCTTGCTGCAAATTAATATCATGCGCTATTTCCTTTTTGGGTGGCAGAACTTTAGGTTCTTGAAATAGGATATCATATTCTAAAACAACTTTTTCTAAATCAACTTGTTGTTTAGCATCACCGCCCTAAAATACATTTATTTTATTAGGTTTCTTTTCCTTTACAACCATCAGTAAAAATTGTTTGCATGAATTTACAATTCGTTTCATCTGCCCTGAGTTTATGAGAGTATAATTATTCTTCAGCTTATGAGCTCTTACAAAGTATTCGATTCCATTTTTAACGAGTAGATACTTATTCTTAGCTCTATAGAAAATAGCTTTTCTATCATACAACTAAGGACTTCCTAAAACAATTCCACATATATCCAGAGGAACTATATCTAACTCAACCTCATCTACAAATGCTGACCCAAAAGAAAACTTAAGTTTACATTGTCTAGTCACTTGTAGTTGTGCTTTATCACTTAACCAACCTAATGGGTATGGTTTCTTGTGAGGTGTAGTCAGTAATCCCAACTTCTTTACAATTGCTTTAGAAATTAAATTTACTTGTGAGCCACTATCAAACAAAGTAT
>APFE031428867.1:0-34455 GCA_000404065.3 Pinus taeda | reverse complement strand
GCAGGCCAAGGAATGGGGGAATGCTGAGCTCAAATGCATTGTCTCCCACAGCCTTGGTAATGGTGTAAGGGCCATATCAGAGTGGTCTGAGTTTCCGATAGGCTCCGGTAAGGCGTTCCTTTTGCAAATGAAACTAGACTTTGTCAGCCACCTGAAACTTGTGTGGCACCCAATGTTGATCATGTCGTTGCTTGTACTTAGCATTAGATTTCTCCAGAATGTCATGGACCTGTTGGCGAATATGTTGGATGTGCTCAATGAAGCTGTTTTCCTTATCTGTTTCGGACTGGACATGAGCCGAATCTGCGTGAGTTGTTATAAATGGCATGGCTACATCAATGGGACATAGTGGCTGGAATCCCAAGCCCACCTGAAAAGGGTTGTGGCCAGTTGAGCTATGGAGAGCTCGGTTGTAACTGTGCTGAACATAGGGAGGCTCTTGTCCCATGTGCGTGGATGCTTTGAGTTGTACATGCGTAGAATGTGTACGATCATCCTGTTGACAACCTCTGTCTGGCCATCAGTTTGAGGATGGAAGGTTGTTGACTTAGTGAGTTTGGTGTCGAGCATTGACCAAAGACTGGACCAAAATGTACTAAGGAACCTGATGTCCCGATCTGAGATGATAGATTGTGGGATCCCAAAGTGTACCCACACTCGTTCAAAGAAGAGTTTAGCAGTGGCTTCTGCTATGATATTCTTCTTGCACGCAGCCATAATGGCCATTTTTGAGAACCTGTCGACGACCACAAAAACACAATCATTCCCATGCTTAGTGGAAGGAAGGCCTGACATGTAATCTATGGAGATGGATTCCCAAGGTCGACTAGGGGTAGGCAGCGGGGCATAGAGGCCTTGCTTCTTGATGGTCGGTTTGGCAATGGCAAAGGTAGTGCATGATCTGATGTACTTCCCGAAATCCTGTCGAAGATTCGGCCAATAGAAATACTTCTGCAATATTGCCACTGTTTTCTTGACCCCGAAATGTCCAGCAGCCCGACTATAGTGTGCTTCCCAAATCATCTTGGCACACTCGCTTGAAGGAACACAAATCTGACCTAGGTGGCATAACAGGGCATCCTGGAGGTGAAAATCTAGAACATGTTGACCATCCAAGAGTGTCTGGTATGTGTAGCCGAATTTTGTGTTGCTTTTGTAGAGACGTGTCCAATCAGAAGTCTCGTGCCCACAAGAGTTGAGGACAGTGGTTAATGCCATGATCTGTGGTTGACTGAGGCAATCTGCAACATTATTGGTGCTACCCTTCTTATACTTGATATTCAAATGGAACTGTTGCAGGTATGTGGACCACTTATGATGGCGATCATTCTGCAATTTCCCTTAGGTTTGTATGAACTGCAGGGGTCGATGGTCTGTGTGGATGACCATTTCCTTCCCCAAAATGTAATGCTTCCATTGTCGACACGCCTACACAATGGAATACATCTCTTTATCATAAGTGGGATACTTCCAGACTGTATCTGAAAGAGTTTCACTATGATATGCCACTGGATGCCCAAGTTGAGTAAGGACTGCCCCAATAGCATAATCAAAGGCATCTGTCTCGACCTCAAATGGTTGTTGTAAATTTGGTAACGCGAACACTGGTGTCGTGCAGACGCGATCTTTCAACTCTATGAATGCCTTTTGTTGAGATTCAGACCAAAAGAATTTGGCTTTCGCTCCTCCCTTGGTGACTTGACTCAAGCGCCAAGTGATATGAGAAAACCCCAACACGAACCTGCGGTAGAAGTTCGCAAGACCTAGAAAGCTGCGGAGCTCTGTCATAGTGGGTCGAGATGGCCAATCCCGAATGAATTGGATCTTGGCTGGATCCACATGCACCCCCTGTTCATCAATAATGTTTCCCAAATACTGAACCTGGGTCATGCCAAAAGTGCATTTCTCCAAATTGGCACATAGCTTGTGTTGCCTCAGTGTTTGGAGAACCTGTCGAATGTGGTGGAGGTTCTTTTCCCAACTTTGGCTAAAGATCAGAATGTCATCCAAGTATACCACTACAAATGAGTTGGTGAATGGCCGCAAGTTGTCATCCATTAGCCTCATGAAGGTTTCAAGAGCATTCGTCAATCCGAAAGGCATAACCAACCATTCGAAAAGGCCCTCCTTGGCTTTGAAGGCAGTCTTCCACACATCAGAGGGTTCAATTAGTACCTGGTGATATCCTGACTTCAGATCGATCTTGCTTAAATATTTCCTCCCCTTTAGTTGGTCCAGGTCGTCATCAATTCGCGAGATCGGGTACCTATTATGGACAGTGATCTTATTTAGCGCCCGATAGTCAATACAGAGTCTCTAAGTCCCATCCTTCTTCTGTACCAACACGATCAGGCTCCCACAAGGCGATGAACTTGGACGGATGTGACCTTTCTGCAGTAACTCCTGAATCTGCCTCTTGATTTAATCATTCTCCAGAACGGAGCGCCGATAAATTGGTCGATTGGGTAGCGGCGCACCTGGGGTTAGATCGATGGAGAGCTTGACCTGACAATGCAAAGGAACCCCTACGGGGGAGGTGAAGATGTCCTCATATTCCTCCACGACCTTGTCCATCTGTAGTTGTCGTGTGGAGGGGCCCTGTCTCGAGGTCGTGGCCACCATCTTCATCTTTCCTTGAGGGCGTATCATCAGGAAAACAAATTTCCCGGTTTTGGAAATGAGCTTACTGCATTGTTTTGCAGTAACCAAGGAGATGGCGGTAGGTAGTGCTACCTCTGGTATGTTGTACAACTTATTTCCCAATGTAATAATAACAGCACAGGGCCTTGATTCATACACAACATGTCGCTTCCACAAGTATGGTTGTCCTAAGAATACATCACAAACTTCAAGGGGAGCAATGTCACACAATACCTCATCCGTGAAGGGCTTGACGTTGTATGGAAAGCAACACTGCTGGCTCACGCGAAGATCCCGTCCTGGGTGAAGCCACTTGATGGTGTACAGTTGTGGATGTGCTGTGGTCGGTAAGCCCAACCGCTTCAAGACCTCTGCTGAAATGAGGTTCTTTTGGCTCCCACTATCGACAATGAACTATAGCGAGGAGCCCTTTACCCACATCTAGGAGTGGAAGAGACGCTTCTCCTCCTCTGGATCTTCGGGTTCATTTTTCTAGATCTTGGCGGTAGCAACAGTGGCGTTGGGATCCGCATCAATGATCTATTTCCCTTTGTCGTTCCCCTTGTTGGGTTCTAACTCAAAGTCAGAACATGCATCTGATTCTGAAACCTTTAGCTCAGCCACCAGTGACTGCTTGGCTCGACACTCGCTTGTGTTGTGGGTGGAGCTCTTATGGAACTCACACCATTTTCCCGTGTCCTTTTTCGACTTCGCGGCGCTGCTCTTTGCTTGCAGCTTTGGTGGGCTTTCTTGGGCTACCCTGCCTTGGCTCTGTCCTTTGTTCTATGGTTTAGGGGCACCTTTGCCTTGCCTTGGATTTGCAGATCCAAAGTCCCGCTTTTTTTGTTTAAACTTCTACTCGACCTTGACGACATATCGGTATGCTGTTCTGAGCGAGGAGATGTTCACGAATTCTATTCTTCCTAGATTTACTTCTGCAGGCAGCCGCGGTATTTGAGTATCAAATGCTGCTCTGTATCCTTGATACCCAACTTTATGCGAAGGATATGGAAAAGATTAGTGAACTCTGGCACATCTTGGTCCCTTCCCTGCCACAGCGTGGTCCACTTTATGTATTCATCCTCATAGCTTCCGACAGGGTAGTACTGCTCCTTGATGGCATCCCGGAATGAATTCCAGGTGGGTGCAACTGAAAATAGTGAGGCGGTACTTTCATCCTTCTGCTTGTAGTAGGTTTCCCACTAGTCCTTGATGTGGGGGTCTGCTTTGAGAAGAGCGAAAACAATCTTTTCCCGACTCCAAAATTCATGAACAGAAAAATAACCCTCTAGCAGATTTAACCATTTATCTACAACATCTACATCTATTCTACCCTCGAATATGGGGATTTCAAAATTACCTTGTACCTTAAAGGGCGTGGCGTTTCCAGAGTAGCTGCTGGAAGCTTATGCGTCGCTTCTTGGTAGCCGCTGAAGGATCTGGGCAAAATTTTCCATCATCGCATTCCGTTGTCGCTCGAGGGCTTCTTCGAGCAATATTTTGATAGGATCTCCTACCTCCTCATCTTTCTTCTCATCCTCCATGGGAGGTCGTCAGGATTTGCAAGGCTGATCTTTCAAAGGTTCGACCAGTTCAAGCCCTAACTCCTTATATCCCGACCTCGTTGGGAACATGCAAAGAAAAAAGAGAAAAAGCAGACCGCTATGATACCACTAATCTGGATTTAAACAAAAACGCAACAAAATACAGAGATAACCATATACACAAAGATGCAGTGGAAATAATACTTCATTCCATTAATGGAAAACATCGAAATATGCTTACAAACAGAGTTGAAAATAAACTAGCTAGGGCGATGGTAGCTTATCTCTGAGAAGGGATGTGGCGGCTACATGCCTCTGAACTGTGTTACAATGAGGCTCAAAAGCCTATTTATTGTTGAGAAACAATGGAAAACCCTTAACATTCCAAAACCTAACCCTAGAAGATGAAACGCCAAAATGTGGGCCCTGTTTGGGTAAATTGGTACATCAACTTCCCAGGGTCGTAATTTTGGCATACAATCTTCGTTTGACGCATACAATAGCTTGTTAGAAAAATCTATCCAAGCATTGCTATTTTGGGAAGGGAAACATCGGTGCATGGACCCATGTTGCCCCCAGATTTCCCAAAGAACGTCGTTTAGGGTCTCAAAACGGCCCCGGACGTTCAGGACCTGAAAAACTGCTAAAAATAGTAAACTGTGCTACATTTTAGGAAACTAAAGAGCTGAAAGAAACAATGGTGGGGGTCCAAGTGGATTTGGCAGGTGGCCACCAATATCCACTTGGATCAGTCTTTGTTGGCCTCGATCAATTCTCCTACAACAATCAACTAGAGCTAGATCTTCCCCTTCGTGGTTTTTTGTAATTGACTTGTGTCACAAGTCCTTATTCATTAAACTATTACTGCAGGTGCTGGAGTAACCATAGCTACAATTAAATTTTCCTAGCTATTTGACATAGAACACATTAACAACGTATCTACAATTTCATCATCTAGAGTGATTTCAATAGAGGCAAGCTGACTAGTGATAGTATTGAGTTCTAAGTGCTTAGCAACTTAAGCACCCTCCTTCATATTGAGATTATAAAGCTTCTTCACCAAGAACACTTTGTTTCATGTTGTGTTCTTTTCATATCGATCATAGAGGTTCTTCCATAATCCTTCTGATGGCTTTCTTTCAATGCATTGAAATAGACATTCTTTACTAAATATTGTCGGATTGTTGCAATTGATTTCTATCTAACCTATTCCATTTTCCATACGTCGTCGATGAGAGTTTCTTTGCCATACCCTCAATCTGTAAATATTAATCATTTAAAATCAGTATATCCTCCATATGTGATTTCCATATGTTAAAATTAGCCCCACTCAACTTCTCGATGTCATTATTGTTTCCATTCTCAATAAATTCATACCCAAAAAATCAAATTTTAGCTTACAAAATAAAATTTTAATAGTTAAGCCATTTTTAAAATAAAAGACCAACATTAATCTCCTTTAAAAATTTCATCATTTAACCAATGATAACCGTCACCCCCCTCTTGTTTGTTTTATTATCTAACAATGCTAAAGTCAAAACTTAATACATTTCACCTTATATATAAAATTATAAATCATATATAGCATATCGACTCTTTCTTTTTTAATTATATAACTATAATTTTCCCATGATATAATTAAATTGTATTTTAATTTCATGTAGCAAGGAAAAGTATATCGAAGTTTCTTTAGAGTAGGAACCCAACAAAGAAATTTCTATTCGCCTTCCTCACTGGCCAGGAACGCAACCACCGGAGTACGTCTTCCACCTTCCACGTCGGTGCTCTATAATCCTTGCAGCTGCAAATCCACTGCGGTGGAATCCTGGGCTGCCTCGAACTTATTATCAATGCTCATCATCTCCTCTCTGTGCGCCCAACAGTCGCGTCTCCAATGTAGCCCATTGTAATTCCCAAAACCATTTCCAAAGTTTGTAACAGGCCGGCGTGACTTCCACAACTTGGCTTTTTGACTCTAATACCAGTTGATGGGAATCAGAGAACACAACAGAAAATAATTCTAATCAGAGACAACAAAATTCAGAGCAGATGAATACAAGACATAGATTATAAATAATAAGAGTGGAGAATGGAAATTACAAATATTTTTCATTGCATTACTGACCTGGCCTTGCTAGTATGTTGTACATGCTCACTGACCTGGCCTTGCTAGTATGTTGGAGATGCTCAGATAAAAGAAAATTACAAATTTATAGCAGATGGACAAAATTCTAGAATTCTTAGCATTTGCTTTTCATGACCCACAATGAAATTGGAATTTAATGGAATGTGGATTTGTTGAGATATTAATCTCATTGGTAGTTAGTTGTTGGTTAGGTGTCATCTTAATTGATTTCTTGTCTCCTAAGTGTCATAAGAAGCTTAGTCTTAGTCTTACTTGATTTCTACTTTATAGGTGTCCAATTTTACTTCAGTCATTTACTATCCATGTTTATAATGTAGTTTATTTAGTCTTTGAGAATATTGAAAAGAAAAATCTTTACTCCATTTTTCAGTTTCAATCTTTTTCATAGTACCAGAACTTACCCTTTGTAAGACTCTTAGAACGTAGAAAAAAGAGTTTGCATAAAACTCCCTTAAAACACAACAACGTAGGTGAAGAGAAAGCGCAAGCCTCTTTGAAAGAGCAACAGAAGATTGAATAAGCCTGTGAAGAAACAGAAGAGAACCAAAAAGCCAGCTACGACCAGGCGGAGGGGAAACTGATTGAAAAAAGTTCAATTCGAAGTGCATATTTTTTTTTTTCAGAATTTTTTAACGTATTAACGCACCCTAAAGCATTGAACAGAGCGTACTAATGTAGTGCAGAAATTCGTAGAATGCGTTGTTACTAACGCTCAACACCATAGCAAGAAAACACGTTAATTTCAAAAAACTTAGTGTTTTCTCTCACCGGGCCACAGAACCTCGGAAAGGGCGTAAGCCAAAATATGTTGCAGCAAATTAAGGTCGAACGAGATTCAAATATATTTTACGAGTTCACGAGGTATTTTGTTTTATGCACTTCATTTCAAAAAAGTTCGCATAAATAAACCTTATGATATTGATATGTCCTCGTGAGAATACGAGGTATTCATGAAGTTGAATTTTTCTTTTTTTAACATAGTTTATTTAAAACAAAGGGAAAGGGTTTGTTAATTTTTTTTGTTTTTTTTAAATAAAAATTTGGAAGGAAAGAGGCGTACTGGATTTGTATTCTTTTAAAACTCTTTTTTTAAACTTTGAACGTAAATGAAATAATTTATTTATAAAAAATATGGAAAGAAAAAGTTTTTTTTTAAAGGAGATTTACAAGAAAAGGTGCACATTTTTCATTCAAAGAAATGGCTTTCTCTAGTGCTTTGCCACAGACACCGACTTTGTTTGGCAAAAATTATGAGTTTTGGTTTTTGAAAATGATGACATTCTTGCAAGCCCAAGAGTGTTTAGATACACTTCATACTGCATATGTAGAGCCGAGTCAAGAAGCATGGGCGACCATGGCTAATAATCAGAGGAATGTAGTGAATGAACTCAAAAATAAAGAACACATAGACAAATGCTGGATTCAAAACTGAGTCAATGAGTCTATTTTCGATAAGATTAGAGGCGCATCGACAACACATGAAGCTTGGGAAATATTGAAAGCTACCTATCAAGGTAATGATACAGTGAAGACAATGAAATTATAGAAATGGAGATCACAGTTCCAAACCCTAAAGATGATTGACACAAAAAATGTGGATCAGTGCATGAAAAGAGTTGTGGGAATAGTCAATCAAATAAAGCTCATCGGTGAAACCATTTCAGATGAGAAAATTGCTTTGAAATTCCTTCGAAGTATGCCCAAGAAATATGATATGGTTGTAACAACCATTCTAGAATCTAAAGATCTTACAAATTTCTCAGTAGAACAATTCACTCGATTGCTTCTAGCACACGAAACAAGACTCAACTTGACAGAAGATTCCGTGGAACAAGCTTTCAAAGCACAACTCTCTTTTGGCAGAGGCAGAGATAGAGGATATAGAGGCAACAACAAGTAATGCAGAGGCGGAAGCAGAGGTAGATCAGAACATCATCATGCAGCAGAGCAGTGGAGACCTCCACAAAATCAAACTCAAAGAAGCAGACGTTGGAGAAAATATAATGTCAAGTCTTATTATTGCAAAAGTTTTGGACATTATGAAAATGAATGCAAAAGTAAAAAATTAGATCAACATAGAGGCAATGTCCATCTCTCCAACAATGAAGGGGAATCCTCTGAAACAATGTTTCTTTCATGCAATCTTTCAGAAGACACTCACAACGACGATCTTTGGTTGTTGGATAGTGGTTGTAGCAATCATATGAAATGTAACAAAAATATGCTTTCTTATATTGATGCCTCCATAACATTAGAAATTACTCTTGGATATCGTTCTTGCATTAAATATGAAGGAAAAAGTAGTGTTCCTATTCTTACTAAACATAATGAGAAAAAATACATTCCTTATGTTTATTATGTTCCAAATCTGAAGCACAACCTCATTAATGTAGGACAACTGATGGAACATGGTTATGATGTAATATTTTAGGGAACACATGCTATATCTATAACAAACCTCCCAATAGAACACTGATAGCTAAGGTTGAAAAAAACCAAGTATAAGATGTTTATTTTGACTCTTAGAAGTCGAAATCTTCCAGAGTATTTTGTACACAATATCTCAAGAATAGATGAGTCTCAGCTATGGCATTCTAGATATGGTCACATACCATTCAAAATTCTAAGTCAGCTTTAGAAACAGTTAATAGTCATTTGTCTCCCTAATATGAATGGGAGGGACTGTAATTGTGAAATTTTTGATCTGTCCAAGCATAAAAAAAATAGATTTCCCACATCTTCCTCTAGAGAAAAAGAGCCTTTAGAGCTTGTTCATTCAGATATATGTGGTCCAAGGCAGATAGAGTCTATTGGTGGTAGTCTTTATTTTCTGACTTTCATTAATGATTATAGCAGGAAGACATGGGTGTATTTTCTCAAAAAAAAATCAGATACATTATCAAGGTTCAAAGAATTCAAAACAAAAGCAGAAAAGAAGAGTGGAAAGTCTTTGAAAGTACTCAGATCTAACATAGGAGGAGAGTACAAATCTAATCACTTCA
Organism: Pinus taeda; assembly: GCA_000404065.3. Classification (NCBI taxonomy): domain Eukaryota; kingdom Viridiplantae; phylum Streptophyta; class Pinopsida; order Pinales; family Pinaceae; genus Pinus; species Pinus taeda. Next base: position 25,123 of record APFE031428867.1, on the reverse strand, counting down.
AAGAATTTTGTCAACAACAAGGAATCATAATGCAAAGCACAACAAGATATACTCCGCAATAGAATGGAGTAGCAGAAAGGAAAAATTAGTCAATCATGAACATGGCCAGATGTATGCTTCGTGAAAAGAAGTTGTCAAACAATTATTCGGCTAAAGCAGTTTCGAGAGTAGTGCATGTTATGAATAGATCTCCAATAGCAAATCTCCAAGATACAGTTCCTCAAGAAGCATGCGATGGTAAAAAAGTAAATGTATCTCACTTTAGAATTTTTGGATCAGTAGCATTTTCACATGTTCCTGAGAGGTTAAGAAAGAAGCTTGATGATGGGAGGGAAAAATGTATTTTCGTAGGATATAGTGAGTAGTCAAAGGCCTACAGACTTTATAATTTAGTTATAAAGAAGTTTGTTTTAAGCAGAGATGTAATTTTTTTTTAAAATAAATGTCGATTTGATCAAGTTGATGAAGCTTCAAGCCAGTTTTTTGATCCACCATAGCCACCTAGATTGCAGGTTGAAGAAGAGCCATACCATTCTGGAAATGGTACATCTTCAAGTAGTGAATCCACGAGTGATTCAACATCTTCATAAGACAATCAGAAAACAAGAAGCATCAGAGAAATATATAAGCAAGGGCATGAATTTGACCAGCATAATATGTTTGCATTTCTTTCATCTCAACCAAATCATTTTGAATAAGAAGTTAAAGAAAAGCATTGGGTAGAAGCAATGAACCAAGAAATTGTTGCCATCGAGAAGAATCAGACTTGGGAATTAGTTGATCTTCCAAGAGACAAAACCAGAATTTGTGTAAAATGGGTATAAAAGTCCAAGCTGTATGAGAAAGGAGAAGTTGAGAAGCATAAGGCAAGGTTGTTTGCCAAAGGATTCTCATAACAGTTTGGTGTTGACTATGGTGAAACATTTGCTCCAGTAGTAAGGTTAGACACTATCAGAACCATTTTGTCCACAATAGCTCAACACAAATGGAAAATCTATGAGCTTGATGTAAAATCTGCTTTCCTAAATGGTATATTGCACAAAGAATTTTATGTAGATCAGCCTCCAGGTTTTGAAGTTCCAGGACAACAACATAAGGTATACAGATTGAAGAAAGCCTTGTATGGTTTGAGGCAGGCTCCAAGAGCTTGCTACAGTCGCATTGACACCTATCTCATCAAAACTGGTTTTTTCAGAAGCAATCATGAGCCAACTTTGTATACCAAAATGCATGAAGGTAAAATTTTGATAGTATGCCTTAATGTAGATGACCTTCTTTATACAAGAAATATGATGTTAGAAGATTTCAAAGCAATAATTAAAAAATAGTTTGATATGACAGATCTAGGAGCCATGAAATACTTATTAGACATTGAAATTCACCTATCTGCTAATGGAATTTTTGTCGGTCAGCAAAAATATGTCAGTGATATCATCAAAAAGTTCTTAATGACCAATTACAAACTTGTAGATACACCAATTGCTCAAGGCACAAAACTTAGCAAAGAAGACGTGGCACCACCAGTTGATTCCACACTATATAAAAGTCTAGTTGGTAGCTTGTTATATCCCACTTCAACTAGACATGATATTATGATTGCAAAAAGTTTTGTCTCCAGGCTTATACAGTCACCTAATATTTCCCATTATAAGGTTGCAAAAAGGATCTTAAGGTATATTGTCGGGACAATAAATTATGGTTTTATTTATACACATTCTGAAAATTGTTCACTTTCAGGTTATACAAGTAGCAATTATGCAGGGAGTTTAGATGATCGCAAAAGCACCTCATGGTATCCTTTTCATATTGGAACCAATCTGATTTCATGGGCATCCAAAAAATAGTCAATTGCTCAATATCATTTGCAGAGGCAGAATATGTAGCACCAAATTTAGCAGCTTGTCAAGCTGTGTGGTTAAGAAGATTATTGAAAGATATTTCAAATATTTAGAATGAGCCAACTCCTATCTACTATGATAATAGTTCAGCTATTTCCTTATCAAAAAATCACGTATTCCATAGATCAACTAGCAGACATTTTCACAAAGCCATTGGGCAAGAATGTATTTGAATTTCAAAGAGAAGAACCAGGCATTGTAAGTGTCATTACATGTAAAAGTTTAGAATAGGAGGGGATGTTGAAATATTAATCTCACTTTTAGTTAGTTGTTGGTTAGGTGTCATCTTAATTGATTTATTGCCTACTAGGTGTCATAATAAGCTTTGTTTTAGTCATTCAGAATATTGAGAAAACCAATCTCTGCTCCACTTTTCAGTTTCAATCTTTGTCAAAATTTGTCAGCAGCAAACAACTTGGTAGGTTGTTAGCCATTGCTATCAAGGAGTGGATGCGGATAGTGGAGCAGTCAGGGTCTGCTGCTTTCTTATTTGGCTTCAGATTTAACATTTGACTTTCAAACTCGATTAGTTGCAGCAATACTTTGGTGAGATCTAAATTACGTAACCTCCATGTTTCTTTGCTTATATATATAGACTGTATTTTGTTAATTTCTTTGATTGATTAATTCATCGTGATGTTTTGAATGAGTGAAGGAGATTATTAAAAGAAAGGATTTACTGGTATGGACATGAATTCTAAGATTTCGAAATGGATGCCGCTGGAACCAACATTATGATTTCCAAACCAATTAGAGAAAGCGTCAGAAAATAAAACAAAAGAAAAGAAGAGGAAGAAATGGATTGATGCAAACGCCTGCTAGCAACATTAGACAACGAAGGGGGCGTGGAGGAATTTTGGGCTTTGTTGAACAGAATTGAAGCAAAGAAACTCTTGAAAAGAAAGTGCATGAATTTCAGTGGCAGTAATGTAACACTTAAGCACAGGATGAGGTATTAATGTAGTAGAGGGAGATCAGATGTTGATTGCCCTGCCCCTCATGCAGCAAGCACAAGGCTCTTCAGATGTTGTTCACATGATTTCTTATCATAAAATTAGTACATTGCCCTAGAAACCCTCATTCCAATGGGAGAACTTCAAATATAAGTTATTCTTCCCACCATCCATGACTGACCTACTGTGTTATGTTGTCGATATGATATATCATTGAAACAACTTGTGGAGATTTCCTACTAGAACTCCACTCCTTTACTCATGTTTTAGAAAATATCTTCTTCTTGTATGGTTCAGTATGTACGCACTTGGATTTGATGGTCTGTTAAGCCTTTCCTTTTTTTCGAGTTTCAATAGCAACACTGGTATTCCAAAATCTATGAGAGCAAGTTAGTGGGATTAGGTGAAAGCATCTTCATTGTGAGAATGATTTCGGCAAAATCACATAGGGAATCATTTGTCGACGCGTTTCAAACCAACTGGTGTGGTTCATCGTCGGGACAAGTTGAGGAACAATATCAAACGATCTGTTAAATAGAGCATGGGGGTCCTTCAACGGCTATAAACTTTGACTCGATAATCCATAGAAGTAGAATCCAACAAGTTCTGATTAGTTGTACTTGCCCACTCTGGAGTCTGAACGTGCTCGATTGTAATTTAAGCTATATGCAACATTATTGCTGCACCAACTCACTCAATGAACAGTTATATACATAGTGATGCTACATATCATCATAATGTTTTTTTAATAGTACTCGACAATTTTTAAAATATTTGAATAGAAAAAAATGTTATTTAAGTTTCCATATTTCAATAATAAATTTAATTTTTCGTATTTCCATAATAAATTAGATCCATGTGGTGGCCATGTCACTACTATTGTTTTACTTTTGGAGAGGTGTTTCTTTTTAAAAGTTGTCTATGGAAATCCAAGGTTAATGGTTAATAGCATTTAGAAAACATAACTTTCCTGCTGGCATATTTTTGAAGATTTATGACCAACAAGATATTAGATGCAAGAAATTTAGGATCCATGTAATAGAGAGAGAGAGAGAGATTCCAATATCTTTTCTCTATAATTCAATGCTCTTGTAACAAGTCCCAGGAAGATTTATAGGCATAGAGATGGCACCATTCATATATCTTAGGCTTGCCAGTGTTAAAGCTCATCATATGCTTTTCTATAAAATTGAAATAAATTTATTCGCTTCGAGTTCTCCATATAAGGGACACTACTCCATATTCTCCCATTACTCAAGTGTGAGAAGTGTTTGTTTCTCAATGTCACCCAACAAATTTCTCATCACTTTGAATGGTGATTTCCACACTTGTTGCACCAATCTCTTACACTACTCAAATTCGACCAAGTTCTCTTGTAATCCAACTCCCATTGTGAGTCAACAAGTAAAAATAATTACAAAGTCTTGGAAACTATAAAATACAGACATCCACTCTCATCGAAGGCTCACCAAGAGCCATATACATGATGCAGAAGCTAAGAACATTCTCCAAGGAAACCTACTTCTAACATGTACTCAAAGATCAACTTAAGCTACAACCAAGAATCACATGCCTTTCATGAGAAACATGCATGAAACAAAGGTGGTCATGCAACATCAATGCCCAAACATTTGATCGCCCACTTGCCACACATTCACTCAATCCATGGGAAACATGGCTACCTTTTTTAACTTCTCAGGTTGCGCTTCACTAAGCAGAATTCTTAAGGCAATTCAATTAAATTTTCATCCAGCAACAACTCCCTTCTGTAGAATACTTTATCAATATAAATATCATTAAAAAAATCATGGTCACAACCATGGCTTTGATGCCAAAAATGATGTACATCAATGTTGCAACACAATAAATAAAACATATATCATTCAAAGAACATTTGAAGTATATGCTCCAAAACTCCTAAGGGGAAACTATATTTATTTTTCATTTTGATGTGTATCTAAAGTAAAAATGGTCACAAGTAGGATTTATTCTTTCATGATAATTAAGGATGTAGTAGAGTAGGCCCCCTTGGTTGTCTATAGCCCCTAATCCTTCATCAGAACTACCCTCTATGCATAACTCCATAGCCCAAACAAGGCACTAGTTATTCATTTTCATCCATCACCTCCAAACCATTTTTCCTTTGCATTTTTATTGTATGGAAGCCCCCCTTTACTTAGGTCCATCTTTTGTCTAAAATGCAGAGGAAAGTTGGTGATGCCACATTTTGCAACCTCCTAGTTCCACAAGTCTTCACCTAGGTACAAGATCTTTACATTTTTGTGTATGGTATTGCAGTGACAAACCCTATCCAACATAAATTGGAAAAGGAAAATGCAACCAAAACCACGAGGAGGGTTGATGAGAAATCAATTGCACAAGTGAGGCCATGAATTGAATAAAACCTGGATCTACAAGTTGAAATAATACCACCCCTTCTTGAGTGATTGGATCATATGTTGAGAGTATTAACCTAGTGTTATGGTTCCTAATGTATTTCTCAATATTAAGCATAACAAATGATATAATGACCCATGAGATCATCTGTCATTTTAAGTGAGGTATTTTCTTTGGTTATGGACATGGAAATTCTTGTATAAGACAATGAAAGGCATACCATGTAATAGTGATTTTTTGTACCTCTCAAAACAAAATGAAAAATCTAGTTACTTACTACATATAGACTTGTGTGCTTCTCATCCCATTTGGCTATGAATGAGTTGTCCCTTTTTTTCTTGCGAATTCATATCGTACCATATAATAATGGGGGTTTTGGATTTAGTAAACTTGGTTTTGTAGTACTTTCTTCCAAGACTGCAACATGGTCCAACAAGTGTCATTTGTCTATTTACATATATAGTAAAAAAAAGTGCTAGTAAAAGGGTCACCACAACAACAAAATTAATCTTTTTAGGGTTCCTATAATGCAAGAATTCTTGTGCTCAAATAAAACTTCAAAAAATCCTTTATGCATCAAAATTTCAAGTTACATATGTCCCAACTACACAATAGATAGTATGAGGAAATTTAGTGCTTGCAGATCCTAGGGAATCATGTATTAATATCAAGACAACACAAATAAAACAGAAACAAAGTGACTAATTAGTACTATATTTTAAGCCAATTGTACAATGATTACTCAGAAGACAATCAATGCAGTCAAATATCAAGGAAGACAACGATAGTACTAAAGGCCACCCAAAATTTTGATGGCATTCACTAAACTTTCATGAACATAAGTAACAAAAACAATAAGGCTTTTGTACAATTTCACCTCAAACAACACCACCCAATATATGGAAGGCATGTAAACCGTCATACGCTGATGTATCACATTGCATCTCCTCTCCTTCCTCCAATCTATCAACCCCTCGTTGCCAAATCTATTATCCAAAAGTCAACCATTTTTACTCCAAGTACCTCTCATGCAAGATTTTATTCCCAAAAATTGTTAGAAACAACAAATGCATCCATTTTCTTTAAACAAAGTAACTCGTAAGAAAATTCAAGAAAATTCTAAAAACTTATGATTTGGTCATTTTCATGATGAAGTTTACAACAACATTAATAAATTTTCAGGCTAAATTCACGTTTTTTCCAATGAGGTTAGAGTTCAATGATGAAGAAAATAGTTTCTAACTCAACCGAGCAAGATTAAATCCCTCTAGAGGCACAAGGAAGAAATCGAGCAAGTGACACGATCTGGATGATTTTATAAAGGGAGTACCCCCTTGTCGTGGTAGCTTAGCTGAACATAACTTCTTGTATTAAGTGGCTCACAACCTTTTCATCCGTGGATGCGAACACCTCCTTGGTGCTAGTTGTAATACTTTTATTTGAGTTATAAAACAACTAATTCCAAAATAACTGAATAAGAGGAAAAAAAGGAATAACTATGAACTAGATACTATCTCAATACCAAGACAACACTATCTCAAGTCCCAACAAAACACTTCTAAAAATCACAGGTTTCAAACAAATGTCATCGAAAAGGTCCAAAAGGAAAAAATAAAAAATAACACAGCACGTATTAGATGCACGTGTTTTAATGTTATAACTAAGGAGCTAAGATTAACATCTAAGCAAAACATAGTCTGTCGGGTTGTGATCTAGCAACAATGTTCGAGTACTTCCCACAAGAGTGACCCTGATTCAAAACATGGTTGTAGTACTCTCCCTTATTAGTCCCTTCCTTACGAGGACTATAGCGATCATTAGCTTATTGACTAAAAATTAATTTATCCATTGATCAAATATTTCATCTCGTTACCAAAATTTAAACAAATTTTTGAAGAGGCAATTTAGTTGCACCAACATTTTAACCAAAGTTTCGAATTTGAGGTCTTATTGGAATCTTTGCGTGTCCCTAGGCATATCCAAAGTTACAAAATTTATATCCAAATACATAGCTTTTTTTTACCCAAAGCCTAAATTTTTCACATTAAACTTTTATACAAAGTTCCAGTTTTTATTCAATGCATCGCTTGAAGTAATGCTAATTTCATAGTTAGCATTAAATTTGAAACATTAGATGTTTGACTCTTTGATATATAACTCATTACATTAGTTATAATAACAACTATTTCTTCTGTGAGCTAACCACCATCTCTAGCCACCTGCCAACAACTGTAGCCACCTACCACCTCTTCTTCCTAGTGCAAAGACGTTGGTTCATCTTTGAGTGAATAATCATAGAAGAGAGAGTAATCACACTCTGATCATTTCAACAAGTAGCCCCGGTCTTGGCCCTGACCCAACTTGAGTACTAGTTCAATGATGATACTTAGGGAGAAGTGTGCATACCCTGCAGATGGAGAAGTCTCTATCGAAGACAAGAAACCAAAAATGACCCTACAGATGTGAGGTAGAAGGCTCTATCAGGTGAAATAACCCAACAATGACCCTATAGATTGTGGAGGCTACCCTACCAAGAGGCTACCCTAACCAAAGGCTACCCCTGCCACCTCCATCTCTAATTTTGAGCTACACAAGATGCTTCCATTGAGCAGCAGAGCAACTGCCTTGGTGGTCGAGATCGAAACCCATAAGCAAAAATAACAACGAAATGTGAAGCGGCATAGGGTATGGCAAAATTTGTCTATCAATCTGTTGTATAGAATTATGATACACACATCAAAAGAATTATGAGACAAATATATGCAAAGAATATTGGGATAATCCCCAGCATGGTAGGTGACTATCGGTGCAATTCATTATTTTCCATTTGTAAGCATGAAAGATTTATCTTCTATCTTACTATACTCTGGTGGAATTACGGAATGCTTTTGAATTTTGGTTTGAGTCACGAAGCAAGAAGCCATATAATTTCATTTCCTGGGAGCGGAATTTTCCATGTTAGACCCTGAGATCCCATTTGATTTAGTAGAACAACTCTTAAACTAGTGCCTTTGCCTTTATCTTTCATTACAGTTTATGAGTGTGCGAGAACATGTCATGGAAAACCAAAATTGGAAGGATTTACTACCCATTTAACTCAGCTTATGTAAGGTCTTGAAGACAAACCAACTTTTAGGTGCAAATTCTATTTTGGAAAACTATAATTGGAAGGACTTACTACCCATTTAACTAAGCTCAAGTAAGGACTTGAAGACAAGCCAATTTTTAGGTGCAAATTCTGTTTAGGAGTAGTTCATATATTTCAAATGTTTATCCCAACAATAGTGAAGAGGCTATTTGCATTCACTGGTTCTGTTCAATTGCAATTAATTTGTTGTGAAATAAGAGTAAGAAGGACGTTACCTTCAATCCACTCCCGACATTCTGGAACAGAAAGCCATGATTTAGCAAGAAAGGATTGATAGGCTTGTGCAAAAGTGAAATTGACGAAAAGTTGTTTTTTTGTATTAGGGGATATCCTTCTTCACATTTCCTTTTTTTCCTTTCTTCTCCTCTTCTTCTATTTTGACTATTTCATTTTTTTCCCTCTTCCTTGTATTTTGACTTTTTCCTTTTTTTTCCCTCTTCCTTCATTCTGGATTCCTATTCTCTTCTCCTCTGCTCTGCTCTTGGAGCGTTTCCTCTTCTCTTGCAGCATTTCCAGCCAAATGTGGTCTTCTTACATGATGTAAAATCAGTGAGCTTTTAGCTTCAAAACTAAGTCTAATTTGTAGATATAATTTGTTGTTGATGTGCTTACATGTTTTTCATGATGTTCATGTGCATTGTATTCCTAAATATGCACAAAGTTGGAATACAAAATTTTCATAGAGATTAACTCGCTGGCAAAGGTTACCATCGCATAGAATCCAATTACCAAAAGAAATGGGTAAACAAATGATAATAACAACTCCAATGTGCAAAGAAACATAGATATTTGAGTTTCCTCCTCTTTTAGTTTGCTCGGCTCTTCGCAGTTATCCTTTAAACATCAACATTAACCCATAAGAATTAAGAAGGTCAGGAGTTCCCAATGTCCTTCATTCATAAATCTCTATAAGACTATGAATTTAGTTACTCACCAATAGAGAAACAAGAATCTACCCTGGTGAAGGTTGTGAATAGTGTTTCTGGTCTTTTACAGAGCTCAGTCCCCCCATTGAGCATTGTTCAAGTATATTCGCTACCAGTTAGGTCAAATTATATCACCCTCTGCTCTGCGCATTTGATTTGTGGCCTTACAACAGTGCTCCCTAAAATTGAACGCATCCAGTTGCATTTTCTTGGTGCACATACAAACCTGTGATCACACTATGATTTTCCCCAACATACCCTATTCATTTTGTTGATGAAGCAATGAAGTGAGTCATATAGGCTCATAGCCCCTAATCTATGAAACAAACCCCACATTAATACTCCATGGCGAAACAACACATAGAAATTTATAGAATTTAACATGCATGCCATGCTTATCGCATTATGGATAAGTGGGAAATATGTGGGCGCACATATTTAGCTATCAAATTTTGGTTTTCATTCATATTTAGTTAAATAAACTAACATATTTAGTAAATAAACTAACATATAACACCTAGTTGTCCAGAAATTATGATCTAAAAATACTCCTTTTTTTACTTTTATATATGTAACACGACAGTGGCTTTAACGGAAAGGTCCACTAAGCTATTGTCAAATGTAAGTTCTTGTAAGACTGGGGGCGGTCGAATAGAAGATGAACCCTTGAGGCGAGGTCTAAGCCGATCTCTTTCACTAGTGGTAGCAATAAGGCTAATATTTTGCCCAACAAAACATGGTCAAACCTCAAAATTATCACAATAAGGGGAAGTATAACAAAGCGAAGCAAAGCTCTCTGCCTTGCCTAAGCGAGAGTTCCTGCCACTACCCTCTCTTCCTTGCCCTAAGCAAGGTGATAGCAGATCAAAGCCAACCAAAGAAAAGCGAAGGTTAAGCAATAGCTCAACACTAGCTACCTCAAAAGCAATTATTTCATTTTAATTATAAAATTTAATTTTTAATTATATTTTCCCTTACAAAATCAATTTCAAATTCTTATATTTCTTAAAAATTATTTTCATATTTCTCAGTTATTTAGCATATATACTTGAATAATAGCTTGAAAATAAACAACAAAAATAATACTATATTCCTCTTTTCGAGTCTTGTAGAGTATTTCTTATACAAATTATATGTTCATAATAACTAAATATCATCAATTATATTCAATCTACCTTTTCCATCGTGGTGGAATCCTTTCTCGACAGAGACTTCCACTAGTGCTATGGCACTTGTTATATATATCGAGGTATGAAGTTATGTTACTGCATTAAAAATTGTTTCTTTGATAAATTGGAGATTTTGTTAATGACTTTACGACCCCTCAATGGACACATCATACCTAGAGGCCATTGAATTATAAATCCAATATTGTAAAGGATTTCTCCGCTCAAATAAATAAATAAGACAAAAACATCCAAGTAGAAGAACATGAAGAGTTGCAACAACGAATTCTAGTAATCAGAGGAAGAAGCCATGAAGTAAACCCTATTTAATGCAACCCTAATTACCCCACTCATATATTTGACTGACAAGTTGACTGTGTCACAAGGAAATATGGAATAGACCATCACTCAAAGGGATAACCTTGGAATATTGTTGTAGTGTCTTGGATGTTCCCTCGCCTTACATGGAGGCCCACAATTAATAGCTTGTCATTGGAAGTTAAATTGTGTAATTGTCACCAAGAAAACAATGAAGATTATAAAGGTATTGAATGCAGAATTTCCTTCATATTACAAAAACATTTTCTTCTTCTTCATATTACAAAAACTTTTTTGAAAATTGAACCTACCAGGGAATGACTCCAAAGCAATAAATATAACTATACAATTGAAGGAATAGGAAATTTACATTAAGGGGGATTCACGCATGGTGATGCAACACAAGGATTTGATCATAGGGTTTAAAGATATAGAATAAAACATCTACACGTGTTTTTCTAGGAAATAGGTTTCAAGCAAGGAATAAAATTCCAAATATGAAGACTCATGAGTGCAATTCTCTCCCAAAGAAAATGATGAGGTCGGTTAAGGATAAAATTGATCGTTAACAACTCAAAGGAGTGTACAAGATTGATTGCTCATGTGGCAAGAGTTATATTGGCGAAACAGGCAGATCTCTGAAAATAAGACTAAAAGAACACGCAGCTGACATAAAGAATGAGAGATCCCGTACATCAGCCCTTGCAGAGCACTCGTCCAAGACCAAGCATCATATGTGTTTGGAAGACGCCAAGGTAATTGCAAGAGAGGACAACTATCACAAAAGGAAAATCAGAGAAGCCATTGAAATTATGAAATTTCCGCAAAACCTCAACAGGGACAATGGGAGTGAAATCAGTGGAAATTGGCTTACCCTGATCAGACAAATAAACCCCCCCGGACACTTGGAAGCATAAGATCATCGGAAAAGGTCTTTCATTTCGAAGGTGCGATTAATTAATTAAAACAAATTAAAACAAATTAATTATTTAATTTAATTTAATTATTAATGAATTATATTAAATTAAGTTAGATGAAATTAATGGTTTAATTCGTGATAGACAAAGAATATAACATCATAAAAATTAAGTTAGATGAAATTAATGGTTTAATTCGTGATAGACAAAGAATATAATATCATAAAAATTAAGTTAGATGAAATTAATGGTTTAATTCCTAATAAACAAAAAATATAACATCATAAAGAATTAAATTTAAATAAAAAGAAAGAAATAATTAGGGTTTTCAAATCAAGATTAATTTAATTTAATTAATTAATTAATTATAATCATAAATTATAAATTAATCAAATTAATATTAATCATATATAGAAAAATTAAAATTAATTCTTTTAATCAGATTGAAAATTGAATTAATTAATTAAAAAAGCAAAATTAATTAATTATTAAATAAATATAAATAAAAATTTCAAAAATAAAAATTTTGAATAAATAATAAATTTAAATTTAAATTATAAATTTAAAAATTATAAATTTATATTAATCAATTAATTAAAAATTTATATTAATTAATTTATTAAAAATTGTATTAATTAAATAAAAATAATTTAAATTCATATTAATTAATTAAATAAAAATGAAAATAACTAAACTAAAATAATCAATGATTAGATAAATTAAGGATCATAATTAAAATAACTAAAATCCTGAGCTAATTTTGAATAATTAAATAATTAATTAAATTAAATATGAAAAGGAAAAAGATTTTTTTTTGAAATCAAGTGTCGGCCTTTATATAAAATTAGGGTTCTTGGTTTATTTATATCCAGGTTCATGTCTCATTCTCTCAGTAATCTTTCATTCATTTTCTATCTTTCTGATTTGTCCTGATGATGGACCCCCTTTGGGGTTTGAAACGTCGACACAATGAACAAAAAATTGTGGACAATCCGGATCATACCAATGATAATTACTTCCTACTGATTTTCAAACAATAAATTTTATGCCACTGCTATTATTGAATAATTATACTCATAAAATTTCAATAGTAATTGCAAAAAAGACATTAAATATCATAGACAGATAACCATTCAAAATAGACACAAAATATTTTCACCTGGGAAACCTAACCTTGCGAGAAAACCCAACAATCTTTTTTTGAGGAAATATTTTCTTTCAAGAAATTTAATAAATAAGATATTTGTCTACAAATCTATGCCAATATACAAGTCAAAATTTCAGTCAAACCTGGTCAAATAACATCAAGTCAACATTTGTAAAAACACTTAGAAAATCAAGGTCAACACTAGTCAAACAATAAAATGCTACGTTCAACTCAACCTAGTCAATCTCGGCACTACGATATGTAGTCAACCCGCTCGAGCGGCCCACTGACTAATCAAATTGAATTCATATCCACATGTCTAGTCTAGGGTCAAAGATGTGGTTAAACCTACACATGTGGCCTCCAAAAGATCGGCCAAACAATTGGTCAACTTCTCAGTAAAATTTTGTCAAAGATAGCTCGTTCAACTTCAATTAATACGTTGGTTAATCAACCCTTCCTTTTAACATGTGTGGCCAAAACAAGAGTGAGATAGAATAGATGATCTACAACAACAAATTTTCGCCTTGGAGAAATTTTTCCTCCACTAGTAAAGATTGAGTGACCTTGCTATGTTGATTTTTCCTCTCGCATGTTTTCTATTTATATAGAGATCTAGGGTTGAGTAGAGAACGATCAAGTTGTTTTCTTATCACAAGAAACCCCTTCACTAATGGAGCCTACATCACAACTTAACATTAGACTATAATTGTTTACCCCAGTTGGGTGAAAAACCCCAATCAATAAACAATTCAAACTCACTCTGTAAAAGATAGATCACTCCATCCTAGAGTAAAAAGTGAGAGTCATGGGCCATTCACCCCTAGCCAAATAAGCATGCCCCAAAGGGAGAATGTATCACTCTCCCCTAGTCAAATCAACATGACCTCATGAGAGAAAATCTGCCCCTAGGCCTTTTACCCCTAACCAAATTAGTAGGTTTGAATGGGTAGTCATTCCCTCACTAGTCAAATCAAGATGATACTGTTGGAGCTATGGAACATCTCTTTCCAAAATATCCATAATAAGAAACTAATAAGGATCCAATCCCTATTGAGAATGGGGCTGGAAAAAGGAGAGGATCGCCAAGAAGATAAAGTATTGGTGATGTTGTATGGGTCTTTGTTTTTTTGGCAAAAGAGTGTTGTCAAGCCATGCAATAGCGAGGTTGAATAAGTGCTCACTTGTTTTTTGATAGTTTGTAGCATAGAAGGAATAGTGATAGTTTGTTAGAGAATGAGTTACCTCTGGCCATCATTTTTGCCCCTACATCTATATCCAAAAATAAAAATGCATGCGAATTATATTAAACTTGTATTTAAAAAAATGAAAAATACATCCCTATAATAATAACATAGACATGAGCTCAATGATACTAAGACTTCATTTTAGGGAAATGATAACATTCCTTCTATTTACTAAAAAAATTGATAATATTTTTTTTAAATAGAGATAAATGTATAAAAAAATAGAATGTTTTTGATATAAAAAAAGTGTAAAGATAATGAGTAATAAAATATATCATGAAAATTTTGATAAAATAAGTAAAGATAATAAGTAATAAAATATAATAGGAAGAAAATCCTTTATTACAAATTTAATACAAAAAATAATTTTATAATCTAAGTAGGTAAACGTACCTTGATGCCGTCATTTATTATTATTTTTTTAATAGATGCCAATCACTAATCGAATATGAAGTTTGCGGAATATGGGCTTTTGTTATTCCCTACTAATTGGGAATATAAGCCACTAACAAAGGATTGATAATTAGCTTGATCATTGCATGTGTGTTTTACCAAGTGTCTCTTTCACGATAAAACGTGCAAATCAATTCTATTATCCGGTAACTTTCTGAAGTAGGTTGGAAGGATAACTACAAATCAATTCTATTATCCGGTAACTTTCTTAAATAGGTTGGAAGGCGCACTACAGCTCACATTTCCTTCGTTAATCCCGTCCTACCATACTGTGTTGCAGCTAGATCGATCGGTGGCAAGTTCAGGACCATGGATTTTTCTCACTGTCTCTTTCTCACCCTCGAATCGTGTCCCACCTTTTTCAGTGACTCCCATTCTATTTCAATCAACAACGTAAGCTTAGTTATGACCCACGCGTCCATTTTTTCAACATTACCGCTTCGTTGGATGCTGATTTTCTTTATACCTGCCATGCCTTTCGATCATACAGAATCCCCACCACAGGGCCTAATGGCATTCAAAGGCACCAAACTCTACGATGCGATCGGTATTTACGTGACACGAGAAAACTGACCGTACAAAATATCCTGGTTTCAATTTCCATCTCGTCATGCTTATGAATGTAACACAGTGCAACAAGTGGATTTTAAAAGGTTTTTGGCATTTCAGTATTTACATTATTGATTCCAGATATATCATGATAATAAAAACAGTGTAAATTCATCTTCTAGAAAAATTTAGGTGCAATTTATTGTGTTTTTTATTAATTTTAAGAAAAATTGAAAGTTTACTTAAGTAATTGAAAGTTTACGAATAAGTTTACAATTAAAAAAAAATGTTATTGATTTTTTTGGTAAGATTAGTAGTACTTTATCTATTCATATTATCCAACCATAATCAAGTTTTGCTAATAGTATCAGGTGGCTTCAACCTGCTCATAGGAAACCAGGTTGACCACCTCTCAGCCTTAAAAGATGTCCAAAATTTAAATAAGTCTTTTTCTACTATCCATGCAACATTTGCTATTCTATCTACAATAAACATCAACTTTGGAAATTAAAGGTTATTCGTCATAAAAACAAAATTTTGTCTTGCACCCTATTTTACTCTTCATCCAAGGACTCCATCGTGGTTGGGGCTTTAGCGCTGGACCCCGGCATCTTTCTTCTCCTCATATCTTGCAGACTTTGCTCTATCTTGCTCAGAGCTAGGTTGTTTCGGTAGACTTGAATCTGAACAACTGTTATCTCTTTGTGGATATCTGTCCTGCTGGACTCCTTCGTTTTGGTTTCTTCCTGTCCCTCCTGTCCCTTGTTTAGTTCCTATTCCTTGTTGATGGTCATGACTCGGGCCACTATGTTCTTGATAACCCAGTGTTGTTGGATTGTTTGTTTGAATAAAGTATGGCAGTCACGCGTGTTCCCCGGGTCTTGCATCATGGCTTCCCATTCTTTTGTCTCCATATCTTGGTTGGTGATGTTGTCATTGAGTTCCCTCTCCCATCCAGCTATTTGTGCTCTTACCTCTAGTGTATTTCTAGCAATGTACGCACTGATAAAAGTCTGCATGTGATCCTTTCTAGTCTTCATGTCTCGCTTGCCTTGGCTTTTGCTAGAGGTTGCATGTACCTAGTGGTCTGTTTCCCTGCCTTACATGTTCCTCTGTTACCTCGTTTAACCACCTCTTTTCCATCTCTAGCCATACTTTCTCTATCCCGACTACGGTTTTCTTTGCCCGTTTCTTTCTCCTCTATAGGAATGCTCGCTACAACGCGCTACGTGGTCCGGGTTTCGAAACTACGTTGCACTCATATTATTATTAAACCTATAATAGTAACATAAAAATTATCAGTGATATGTGTGAATACTCCCCAAATTGTTATATTTTGATATGCTCTGGGTTTGTCTTCTCACCCAAGTCCTGGAAGCTTGGGTTTACCCCCCTTCTCCCTATGATTCCCCTCTAACTACTCTTGGGTTAACATTCCTTGGCCTCTCAAATTTTCTCCTCTATGATTCATCTTTGCCCGGCTACCCGAAACTTACTGGTCAACCTTTAGAGAACTACAGGAGTCTCTATGATTTGTAACCTTATCCTTGTTCTGAGTTTCAAATGGGTTTCCCTTCCCAACCTTTCTCCCCTCATGTATCTCCACTCAAATTTTGACCCTCGAAAACCCCTAGGTCTTATTCTGAACAATTCGGTTTGGTTTCACAGCAAGCTAGGCTATCCATAGCGTTGCTTCATAGGCCTCCGAGAAACCCTCACCTCTGTCTGGGCTACTTACTTTATCTCTTCCATGCCTCAGGTACCACCTGGCCAGGACTGTTATCTTTCTGGGCTTTCCCTTAATGGTTGTCTCATTGCCTCCCCGACCACCCTCGTTGATTCTCTGTTCCTCTTCCCAAGTCAACCCTTTAACCTTACTATTTCTCTCCACTTCAGCATCATTCCAGACCAAGTTAGAGTTCCAGAAACCTCTTACCTCAACTCGTTCTGAGTCCTAGTTTTCCCAAGCCCCCTTCCCCAATGCTTATGAATTAAACATTGCTATAATTCTAATGTTTGGGGAAGTGAGGATTACATACCTCCGGTTTGTGTTGACCCATCTACATCCACTGTCCTACGTCCACCACCTTTCTCTTCTCGTTCCCTCACCTTCGTTCTCTGCATGCAATTTTCCTCTTTCTCTGTTGCCTTCGCCTCTTTTTGTTTTTTCCTGCTAACATTGCTATCTTCCATCCAACCTCCAACATGTTTTATTAATTATCTTGCTGTTCATTCTTTCATTCCTTCTCCTCGGAATGATGAACCTCTGATTCTTCCATCTCTATCCTCCATTAACTCCCTCGTGCCTCTGGTTGCCCCTGTCATGGGTACCTCTCTATAATCCTACCACTTTCTATCTCGGTTCTGCCATCCCTCTCGCTTTCCCCTAAGCCTTCCTCTCTGTCAGCCCTCTCGCTTTCCCCTAAGCCTTCCTCTATGCCTTCCCTTCTCACCCACATATGCCCTCATTATGAAGCTTCCTCCTCTCTGCCCTATCCTTCTTGTTGCCCTCCATGCTATCGCAGTCTCCCACGTCTCAATGTCCCCTCTGTCCTTGGGCCCAAGTGTGTGGTACCTGTCACCTCCACCTCCCATCCCTTATGGCCCACCTCGCCTTCATTGATCCACCCTGATCGGGGGTTTTCCTCTTTCTCCTTATCTTTTTCTAGAATTTCCCCTAGTTTCTACATCCCCTCCATTTGTAATAACTCATCTCCTCTTATGTCTATGTTTCTACCTACCTGACTGCATCTCTAGTTAGCGAGATTGTATGCTGACACGTTGCCCATTCTGTAGACATGTGTTGGTATGATGTACCCGATCTATCAAATTAGCTTGTTGATCTATTGGACTAGCCTTGCCATCCTCCAACTTTGGCTAATTTTTTCCGAGTGAGTCCCTTGCTATAGCTTTTTCATTATGTTTATTGCCATTTTTTAATCTCCCTCCATTTCCAGTCTCAGGAACCTCTCCTTTACTGCTATTTCAAGTCCTCTTTTCAAAGCATGAATCTCTACTTCATTGTTGCTTTCAGTGCCGCAGTCCATAGAAAATATTGAGATCATTTTTCCTTCATCATCTCTTAATACTCCTCATGTCCTTGCCACCCCAGGGCTCCCTTTTGCAGCTCCATCGAAGTTAAGTTTGATAAATTCTTTCTAAGGTCATGTGAAGCAGTTCTTTGACACTCTTTTGGTGGTATGGTGCTTCCACGAGGAGGCATTTAGCATACACGACTTCAAATTTAGACCTATCATTATTCCTTCTTCTTGGGGGGTTGTTTTCCACTCCTCTGCATATCATCTCTCTACCAGTATCATTTCTCTAATGTTCTGGAGTATCCCTTTCCACCTCTCTTCCTCTGTTATTTTTTATTCTTTGAAGATCAAGTTATTTATTTCCTTCCATATTTCCCATAGGAAGAAACCCAAAGAAAGTCTCCAGGCTCTATTCAGGATTGGGTTTTGGTAAGGATTTTTTCGCAAATTATCCCTTGTTATCTTCATGCTATTTGGATTCTTGTCACTTACTCAGAAGAGTTGATTATGTTTTCTCCACAATTTTTCACTATATCTACAGGCATTGGTCATGTGTTCCATTGTTTTGGGTTGTTCCTTACATAGGTTGCATATGAAAGGTCCCTCCGAGTCTTTATTCTACAGTTGGTCCCAAGTAAGTCCTCACCCATGTCGAAGGATCCACATGAAGAAGGCAATTTTTAGCCATGTCTTTTATTTCCATATTCTATCCCATCGTTGTGTCCATTGTTGTTTGTGGTGTGCTTCTTTTAGATGATATCCCTCTTTAATAGTAAACATCCCTTTAATCATATATCCCCATCTACGAATGTCTGACCCCTCCACTTTTGCAATTTTTTGGGTTGCCATCTCTTTATCATATTCCTTCCATTGGGTTGTTTCGGGGGCATCTAGCCAATGCTGTTTATGTTTCGACTTTCTCTAGTACTCTCTGAGTTCCATGCTCTAGAAGTTTTTTACAGTTTGTTCTTCATGGATATTTGTATATTGACATATTGTTTCTAGCTCAAGTTTGTTGTTTAGTTTTTCTCTCTGTTTCCACGCTTCTTCACAAAATTTGGCTTTGTCTCCTCCACTTATTTACCAGAAGCTATGAGTTCTTATAAAATTCCTATTGTCTAAGGCTAGGTTCCAGATGGTTGATCATTTCTTGTTGTCCTGGAGTCTCAAATTTCCTTCAGTTGAGCTTGGCATGCCATACTTCCTCTCCCATAATTGCTTCCATAGGTCTTCTCCTCCCTGGATCCATCTCCACTAGAGCTTTGCCCCCATGACCTGATTGAGAATGTATGGGTCTGTAAGTCCCAACCCCCCATATTTTAGGGGTTTTTTGAGCCAATTACATGATAGTAGAGCCCAAATTTTTTTTTCATGGTCCTTGCCAGAAGAACTTTTTTGAATAAGTCTATCATTTTTTGGCAAACTATTTTTGGCGTCGCTTGACTAGTTAATTGGTAAATTGAGATAGATTGTAGCACTAATCTCAGTAGTATTACCTGACTCGGCATATTCAGTGTCCTAAACATCCAATTCTGCATTCTTCCTTAGATTTTTGCCAACAGGGGTTTCCAATTTGCCACTCTATTTTTTTGATCATTTAGCTGAATTCCTAGGTATTTCGATGGCAAATTACCAATTTAGAATCCCATTATTCTTGCTAAGAAAGCTTGTGATGGTGTTGTTGCATTGAAGAAAAATATATCATACTTTTCCTTATTTATCTCTGTCCCTTAAGCACTTGTGAACTCATTGAGAATCTCCATTAAACCTCTAGCTTCCTTGTGAGATGCCTACCCATACATTATTATGTCATCTACAAATTGTTGGTGTGTTAATGGTATATAATTCCGTGACAGTCTAAGACTAGCGTACTATAAACTTTGAAATTTCTCGTTTATATACCTTTCAAGTCCTTCCCCGGCTAATATGAACAGGAACGAGGATAAGAAATCACCTTGTCTGAGCCCCTAGGCTGTGTTGAACGACTCTGTAGGTGATCCATAAAGTAAAATTGAAAGGACTGGAGTTGATATCATCAACATTATCCAGCTTATCCATCTTGCATCAAAACCAAATGCCTTCAATATTTTCTGTATGTATTTCTAGTTCAGACGATCGTAGGCTTTTGATAAGTCTAGTTTAACTACCATACCTTTGATTTTTTGTTTTAGTGAATGTATTGCCTCTTGTGCCATCACTATGCCATCTAATATTTGTCTTCCTTTAGCGAACCCTATCTATTCCTGAGAGATGAGGCCAGGTAGTATAGGTTTTAGGTGGTTTACCATAATTGTAGCCAAGATTTTGTAGATTACATTACAAAGTGCTATTACTTTGAACCCTTGTGGTTCTTCTGAATGATCCATTTTCTGGATAAGGGCCAGAAACGTCGCATTTGGGCCCAGATGCATTCTTTTAGTGCGTCGGGACTCCTCAACGATTTCCACTATGTCTTGTCCAATGAATGGTCACGTTTCCCGAAAGAATTATGTTGTATAACCATCTGGGCCTGGTGCTTTATTCTTCATCATACCTTTTATGGCTTCTTCTACTTCTATTTTAGATATTTCCCTTAACAAGGCCATTTTATGATCCCTTCTCACTAGATTGGGAATGTGTTGTGTGATTTTGTTTATATTCTCCTCCCTATTTATATTAGGTTCCGTCAGTAGCCTCTGAAAGTTCTGAACTAACAATTTCTCCATGTCTTCATTTTGGGTAAGTCAATTGACTTGTTGATCAACTAGGGAGAATATCTTATTCTGCTGCCTATGTTGTATCATAGCTTTATGAAAAGCTTTGTGTTTCTTTCCCCTTCCTTTAACCATTGCATTCTTGATTTCTATTTCCAAAAAATTTCTTCTTCTTGTCTCCTTTCCTCCAATTTGTTTATGAGCCGCCCTTCCTCCTCCACTAGCAACTCGCTTCTACCCTCATTGACGATTTGCAGTTGTACTTTCCTCATCTTGACTTGGATCACTTCCTGTTCCTGCTGTATGTTGCCGAACTCATCGTTGTTCCATTTTTATTTTTCCTTTTAGCTCTTTGAGTATGAGTTGAAAGGTATGCATTTAATTTTTTCCTTCTTTCTCACTCTCATTCCCCCACTCCATTTTTTCTAAGAAGGACGGTTCTCTTAGCCAAAAGACTTCAAACCTAAAAGGTTTGTTTCAATTTCCTTGTTCCATTTCCACTTCTAATTTGGTGGGCCAATGATCCGGCCCTAAACACGGTATAATTGTAGCCTTGTAGTAGACATCTTTACTGATGAAATTTTCTGTGGCCAAGAATTTGTCCAGATGAGAGGCTATTTGTTTGTTCCCTCTCCTTCTATTGTTCTATGTATATTTTCCATTTATTGTTTGGATATCCACCAAGTGTAGTTCTTCCTATATATCCCTGAATTTCTCCATTTCTAGTTCTTCCCTCTGAAGTCCCCCTTTTTTCTCCTCCAGCGTTGTTATCAAATTGAAATCGCTTTCTAGTATCCAATGCTTTTCATCATGTAGTGGCTTTGTGTATTTATCCTCTCGAGGAAGTTTTCCTTTTCCACTGGGATATGTGGTCCGTAGACTGCAAAGATTAAAAACCATTCTTTATTTCCTATCAAGTAGAACTGCCCCATGAGGATTCGCTTCATGCCTATACGGTAATCAAATGTTACCTCTGCTGGGTTTCACAATATTTCAATGCTGCCTGCGCTACCTCTTACATCTATAGACATACTTTTATACCTCAGTTTCATCTTACTTAGGATTTCTTCCATTTTCTCTCCTATGATCTTTGTTTCCTGTAGCAACGTTAATTGGGTTTTCTCTTTTCTTAGTCTCTCAACTAAGTATCTCTGTTTACCTCAGTTGTTTAGGCCTATTATGTTCTAGGATGTAACTATCATTGGGAAACTTTATTTATTTGTTGGTATACCACTGAGAGCAGTACCACCCTACCTGTGTTCACCAACATTTCTCCCATAATCTGTATCGATTCCTATAGGTTTCTCCAGCCTGTTTTCTTTCCTCCTTTTATTTTGTTTAAATACTCTTGCAGGTTTTCGTGATGCATCCGAAGTTGTTCTGCGATCTCTACCTGTCCCTGGCCCTACTTAGCTTGATATTGTTGGAATGTTTCTTTGTATAATCTTGTTTGATCTTCCGGGATAAATATTTCATCTAAATGTCTCCATTCATTCAGTAGTTTCTTCAAAACTTCTTCTTTCGTGCTAATTTCATCTCCTTTGCTTGGGTCGATTTCTATTGTGGTGGTTTTGATCTCCTCCCTTTCCTCTTTATCTTCTTTATCTGCTAGCTCTCTTTGAGCTTTCCTCTTGGGGTTCGATTTTCCTTGACTTGAACTGCTCTCCTTTCCTTTCTGCTAATATTCCATAAGTTGTGTCTCATTTTCTTCTTCTTCTTCTACCTACGACGCTTTAAAGCTATTCGTTCTGCTTGGTTGAGTTTGGTATTCTTTTTTCTCTGTGTTGTGGGTTTCCTTTGCTTGTCTTCTCTTTCTTCTCACTTCTTGGAACCCTTCCTTATCTTCTTGAGTTTTCCTCTCTTGCTTGTGCACATTCTCCCTTTCCTCTAGGTTCAGTGGACAATCCTTAAATAGGTGGCCATTTTCATGACACCTTCGGCATCTAAACATGATATGTTCATAGTCTAGGGTTTGTTGCCAAACCTCTTCATGGTATTCTAATTCCACTGAGTCAAGTATGGGTTCAACTATGTTCCTGTACACGCATATTCTTGCATAGGATGTGTATCTTCCTCCTTTTGTCGTTTCTGCTATTTTGACAAATTTTCCATTCGTAATTCCAATACCCTCTAATATTTTTGGGTCCCAGAAGTCTGTACGAAGACCGAAACTAGGGCTGCCAGAAATTTTTCCTTTTCTGCATCATAACATTCTTCCTAATCTCTCAGAAGCAAACCGACATTATAACGGAAGAAAGGGCCATTTTCAAATACTTTTTCTTTATCTTGCATGTTTGAGAATATTACCGTAAAGAACCCTCTAGCTCCCAACTTGAGCTCGATATGGCCATTGGGTTGCCATTTTTTTTGTACCCACTTGGTGAGATCTTTCCACATCAACCATACTCTTATGAACTTGCAGATCAAGGCATGATTTGATGCAGGAGCATTTATACCTAGTCAGTAATATGATTGTATGATCACATGTTCTGACTAACAAAGGGTTGGAAGACAAGAGATTATTTAATTTTACTTATTTAAATGTATGAGAGTGTTTTAATTGTTTTCAAAATATGAATAAGAAAAGGGTATAATGGCTGATTGATCCTCCCTGCATGGAGATCAGGCCAAGTAGTTAGATTATCTGGTTTGAATAGGATATGAGGGAATTGAAAGCTTAAATTATAATTTGTTTTAGAAAAGAGTGCAGTTGAAGAGGTTCTTGAGGAGAGACTCAGAGATTTCTAGATCTAAACTAAAATTGGTTCATGAATCCATTCTTGTATAAGTTATGATCTTTTAGCATAATTCGAGAGGTTAGCTAGGCTAGATTCAAATGGAAAGATAGGATGGATGAGCGAAGGGAGAACTGAAACAGTCGAATGTGACTATTTCTTCTGTAAATATTATAATTCCAAATAGTGTGGATTGTGTATATTATGTGTGTAAATCTGTACCTGTGTGTGTGTCCATAGCCTTATGGTGCATTTACAATGAACCAGAGAAACATTGTGGAATTCTATGTTGAAAGGAACATGAATGTCTGATTGGATTTCCTTTACGGTATCCATATTTAACTGTTTAATAAATCTTGTGTATAGACATGTAGAAATCAAGATTTCGATGTGAATGGACAGAGGGATCAGCCAGAAGCAGCCGCAATTGAGTTTTATAGCGAAATAGAGGTAAACCAAGAATATCTTATTATAACGGAGAATGTAGACTTTTCCTAAAAATTCCTAAGGAAAGGCCAAGAAACCAATGAAGGGTAATGGAAGGTGAGGATTAAGTCATATCATTGAAACTCGACTATGGACGGCCCAGATTAATCACCGATAGCATAGTTTCCATAAGTGGTATGTGGGTTCATCGGGTGAACTCAAGGCTATAAGAGGTATTTAGGGCTGGTCACCCAATGCCATTCATCGGACGACACGATGCAGGAGACTGGAGAGAGAAAATTTCTTTATCGAGTGGGTATTCCTCTTGCAATTTATCCACTGGATATCAATATCAACTGTCAGATCAAGCGGGTTTGAGTGAACAACGAAGATCTTTTGATCAATTCTGATGATCAGGTGAAATTTGGACCGTTGGATCAAAAACTAGATCAACGCTTGAATTTAATCACAAATCACATTTCGTAAAGATGAGTAGGGTGCAGATTCACGTTGGTAAAAAAAAACTTGTGATATCAGATGAGCCAAGAATGTGATAGAGCAGCGACCGTTGGATCAGAGAAGAGATCAACGACGAAGAATTAATCCAATAAGGTTTGTGGGAAAGGTGGAGTCCATATGTTATCAACAAGGTTGAATCTATTTGAAGTCTAGGTTTATGCGACCAAGTGAGAAAGCGCTCAGTGGCAGTTTGTAAGGTCATGTCTTTGTTAATCATTGATTGGGAGTATCGACAGGTTTTTCTAATGTTTTGGATTTTGATAGTTTGATGGGGTTTTGCTATGGAAAGTTGGTTTTTAAAAGCGCTTCCAATGCAAATGTGGCCTTAGCTCATAGGTCCACATGGGATTTTTTAAGAGATGTTAGTCAACTGGCATCATTTTTTTGGTATCAGAGCTAGATCAATGCTATGTAAAGATTGGCTGGGAAATTGAATTTTATTCTCAGCATGTGCATAATTTACATTATTATGGACCTGATACAGACGAAGATCAGAGCACAAAGGACATTGAGATCAGAATGGGGAAACATTGCATCTTCTGATGAAGGTCTGGTAAGAATGTTTGTTGTTAAATAATGAATGTTTAACTGAT
>APFE031428854.1:0-20144 GCA_000404065.3 Pinus taeda | reverse complement strand
AGAGAAAATATAACAAATTCTCTAATGCACTAATTTCATCAAGAAAAACTAATGCAAATCAATTCCAAAACACATTTATTTTTATTTTTATTTTTGTGTAAATTCAAATCAAAGGAAACTGATCTAAATCTACAATTGATTTTTCAGAATGTAAACTATGCAATTGTAATCTATGCACAATTCACTTGAAAAGTATGCAAATGTAATCTATGCACATTTTTCATTCATATTCCAAAAAGGAGAATTCTAATTATGCAAATGTGATCTATGCAAGAGAATTCTCAAACACAAGATGATTCTAATGTAATCTAAGAACCAATCAAGTGCAAGTCGAGAAAATTGGGTGAGAGTTCCAAAGATCAAAATATAGAAACACTCAAAGGCGATTAACACTCATACACAATTTAGCCCCCCCCGGCGAATGAGGGGGAAATTTTTTTGCAAAAACAAGAGCAAAAAGATGCAAAATTGTGAAAAGACTGAGACAAACCTCCAAGTAAAGACCAAAGGAAATCAAATTTAGAATTTCTCAAAAAAGAGACTCAAAACACCCAATTGATAAAAGCTTAAAGCAGGAATGCCAATGAAATTAGCCAAGATGAAAGTTTCTGACAGGTAACCAGTGGATCTGGGCAGCAATAAATAAACTATAAGCAAAATCTAATGGGTAAAAAGGAAAAATTTGAAATTTTCTAAGCTTTTGACAGGGGTACGCAGGCAGCTTGTTGGCACAGGTGCGGCCACGCTCTGTGTACGAAGCAAAAGTGCGTACTAGTACGCACTGTACTTAACGCAGAGGGTGCGTACTGCTCTCAAAATCAAGAAAAATAAAAACTAACTCAACCCTAAGCTATTCCACCCAAATTCACAGTCAATTAGTCAAAAACTAGAAAGAAATCAGAGTTTCTCAAATCAAAGTATCAATCAAAAGAGAAATCAATCAAATCCATGGATTCCCCAGCGGATTCGCCGATTTGTCATGTGGAAAGAGTTATTTTTGCGGACAAACCTAACCTCCCTAGGAGTCTAAGACTCTCTAGTGACAAACAAGACAATTAAGAAAAATCCTTCTCTAAACATGCATTATTCTATGAGAAACCAAGTGTTTTTCGATCCTACCTCAAGTCCAACGCTTGTTGTAGCAGTCTAGCCTCGTCGATCAAGATGAGCTCCTCCTTCACTTTGAAATCTGCATACACTAACAATCAAACGATTACATAACACCTGAATAATTCATAAAACAAAGCATATTCATCACATAGACCAAGGAGTACATGAAATAATTCATTAACAACAAATCATTGAGAAGAATGGACTTATTTGTATTAAGGAAACAAGAAAGGAACCATTACAACCTGAGCCTTGGTGTTGTGCAAGCTCCTCCCAGGGTCCAACAAGAGATTTCCTCTACTTTGACAAGCTCACCCACTTCCAATATGGCAACAAGAAAGGATGGTAATCTCTCCTCACAAGTTAACAATGGAAGTCCTAATTCCAGCAGAATCTACCCTTTGGAATGTTCAGCTTTCAACCTCCCCTCCTCTGGCCCAAGGCCTGTATTTATAGTGTTCTAGAGGAAGTTATTCAGTTCCAACATCAATGGGATACTCCCTCTTTTGGATGGGGTAGCTCCTCTCTTGATGGGATAAGTTCCTCTATCATAGGGATGGATGAACCATCTGAAGGCGCTCAATACACGTCAAACACTCTTCTAGAAAGCTCTAGAAGTGACCACAAGTAACTTTTTTAAGATGAAACTCGCGCCTTTTGACCTTTACAGGAGTACGCACCCATCCCTTGAATTACAGAGCGTACAAGTACGCAGGTACAATGAGCTTGGGATGCGTACACGCAGGCAAGGTAGAGAGAACCTGCGTACCCAGAGATAAACATGATTTTTAATGACTTTCTCTCTTTCTTGAAGTTTGACATGGAGAGCAGAGGTATAAGGCTTGACAAGGAGGATAGTATGACTTTTGATGGAGCCATACTAACTGCAGATAGTCATGGTGACAAATTTTAGTGTAACAAACTCCATGCATCTCACACTGCTGCCTCATGCTGTCCTAGGACTCATGCATTATAGTGCTCTTTATCGCTCCATCCGCATCCATCTCTCCTGACATTCGCCAGTCCTTCTACTCCTCTTCAAGGCTCCTGTAGCAAGGTATAATCCAAGAGGTTGGGTACCTCAAGGATCCTGTCCCCCATTGTTTGTAGTCCGTATGACTACAGCTCGATGTCTCCCCACTTCTTCTCAAGTGGAGCATGCGCACTCATGGAAAAGTCATCATCTATCTCCACTTCTTTCACCACCCTTGTTGGTGTTGCCTTGGTCTCAGAAGCCTCTCCCTTACACTTCTTCCTTGGACATTGGCTTGCATAGTCACCCAGTTCCCCATAGTGGAAGCATTTGACCTTGGAGAAGTCCTTCTTCTTTTATTTCTCCTCCTTTTCCGTAGATGCTAGGGTAGCATCCTCCTCTTCCTCCTTGATTTTGATCCCCTTGTTGTTGCTTCCCACCTTGGTCAGCCTTCTTACCTATTCTTGAAAAAGAGTTTCCCATAGTTCCTCCCAATCTGGAAGGGTTGACCTGCTCATCAAGATCTGGACAAATACTTCCCAATACTCTAAGACTGCGTTCAACGCGGTCCTCACCAACATCTCCCCATATGGAGTGGCCCCTATGGAAGTCAACTGATCCCAGATCTCTGTTAATCTCCTGAGGAAGATATCTATATGCTTTCCCCTCTGCATCTGGTATGACCGCAGCTGATTTTCTAGTAGCGTCTTGCTCTGCATGGAAGTATGTCGATACAACTTCTTTAGATCATCCCACATCTCACTTCGTGTGCCCTTCTTGAAAATATGTGGTACTACATGATCCTTGACCCCATCAAGAATGATGCACTTAGCCCTAGCCATTTCCTCTTCGTACTTCTCATTTTCAGTCGGGTCAACTGGGATCGCTATCATTTTCAAGGCAAAGTGTTTGATGTGATATCTGTCTAGAATGGATAAGATCCTGGCCTTCCAAACTACAAAGTTCAAAGCTTCGTCCAGTCTATCCTGATATCTTAGCCCATTCGCTGCCATTTTGTTGCTCCTCTTTTGACTCTTTTGAGTCTCTCTACTTCCCTCCTGGAAGTCTTAGGTGTGACTCCCTCTAAGCCTCGATTTCCCTCCTGGAAACCCTTCTGCCAATGTCGAGATGCCCCACTCCGATCATTAGTGCAGTTGCACTACTGATCCAGATTTCTTGGCTAGAAACCCTAGGCAGAAACTCCCTCCTCCTTGGTCTTGCCTTGTTAAATATTGTTCTGACCACAACACCCTGCCAGCTTCGCTCTGCAATTTACCCATAGTCTCCTATGCCCCAGCAATCTGAAGGTTAGAACCTCTAGGCTCTGCGCAATCCCGACACCACCAAAATTTGCACCTCCCGGCCACAGGTGTCAATCCTTCCTGACTGAGAAAGATGACCAAACACAGTGTAGGTTAGGTCTGCCCCTTTCTGCCACTGCACTGATCCTCCTCCTGGCTCGAACTAATGGCGCAGGCACTACGTCACCCCTTCCTTACTACTTTCTGCTAAGAACAAATTTTGTCACTTGGGACAACTGTTTCTGCTATTATTTCTCTACTCGACTAATGCCCTCAGTTATCCTGTGATCTACAACCACAATCTGATACCATGTTGGAATTTCTAAGTCTATCCATTAGAAACTCTTCTTGTACTATCTGATTTATTTCTTCCTACTTGGTCAATTACTTAACAAGTTCTTTACCATGTAAATACTGAAAATAAATACAAGTACAGTATCAACACATATAGATCATCAACTGAAAGAAGCAAGCATATAAGTGACAACGTTATTTTTGGACTAATGTCCCCAGAAAAACCCAATGCGGGAAAACTGGTGCAGCTATTCATAGGGTTTTATTATTATGCAATTTTCATAATACAACCTGGGTGCCAGAAATGGCTCACCCAACAGAGAATGCTCTCGACAGTAGTACCTCTCAGTCGGAGAAAGATATTCCAGCTAAATCACCGTATGAACCATTCCACAGCAATGTTGTAGCACTTTTGCTGCTCTCTGTCACCCCAATAGGGACTGTGTCACCCTATCCAACTCCCCAACTCCAATCTTCCCCACGAAATCTCCCAGCGTCAGCCTCTAGGGTCTGCGTCAACCTCTCTAGCCCAAAGTTTGCCCAGTGTCAGCCTCTTGGGGCTCTGCGTCAACCTCTGGAGCCTATGTGTCTCCCATGTTGGCTCTCTCCGGCACTGTGTAGCTCCTAGTTGCCTCTGTGTGGCCTTCGGCTGAATCTACATGGCCTCTAGTTGGCTCTGCGTCAACCCTCTCCCGACTTCTGGCGTTGATTCTCCCAGTACTATCTTTGCCTCTCTACTTCTATATTCACTACCTCTCAGCTACAACTCTGATCACTCCTTTGATTTCCTCAGCAACCCCTACCCCAAAAAATCGAATTCTTGATCAACTTGGTGTGTTCTCCAACTGACCCTCAAGCCTCCTCTTATACGTTTTCTCATTGGTCCATCAACTGCCAAGATTAAATCTCTAATCAATAGCTAAGATTAGATTTGTCTTGATCCATGACTTAGGAACTCCATTAAAAATATTAATTATTTTAATATCTCCCAAACTATTTAGAATCTTCCCAAACCATTTATGGGTCTTGGAGATCTCATGTGATTTAGCTTCTCCACCACTTTTTGTGGCTAGAGAAAATCTGATGCTAACCCAAATCAACACAAATATCCACCTGAATCGTTCCTCCCCCCTTAGGAAGCATTGGTCCCCATTACGTGCAGAGCTTCCATGAGGTGAGGAAATTTATGTTGAAGCTCATCCCTGTTGAACCACTTGCCCTAGTTAAGGAGTTCGCCTGCTTTGAAAACTCAATATAACTGTATCCTTTGTTGGCGAGTGTTATTGATTTGTGTGTCCATGATTTGATCAGTTGTGGCTTGTTCCATGTAGTCTGGGTTGAGCTTTGTTGGTGTGAGTTGTTCTGCAATGTCAAATGTGTCCAACAATGGTGGTAATTATGGCCGAAGGCGATCTACATTGAACGCTAGATGAAGACCAAGGAACGATGGGATGTTGAGCTCGAAGGCATTATCATCGACGACCTTGGTGATGGTGTATGGCCCATATCAGAGTGGGCGAAGCTTGTGGTGGGGTCCAGCAAATCACTCCTTCTGCAAATGTATCCAAGCTTTGTCACCCACTTGGAACTTATGCGACACTCGATGTTGATCATGGTGCTTATTGTACTTAGTATTGGTTATGTCCAATATATCATGGACCTATTGGCGGATGTGTTGTATGTGCTCAATGAATTTGTTAACCCTTTCAGCTTTGGACTAAACGTGAGCTAAATCTACCTGAGTGACTGCAAATGGTATGGCCACATCAATGGGGAATAATGGCTAAAATCCCAGCCCAAACTGAAAGGGTTTGTGGCATGTTGAGATGTGGAGGGCTCTGTAGTAGCTGTGTTGGACATATGGGAGACTTTCATCCCATGTGCGTGGATTCTTCGAGTTGTACATGCGTAGAATGTGTATGATCATCATGTTGACAACCTTTGTTTGGCCATCAGTTTGGGGATGGAAAGTCATGGACTTAGTAATTTTGTATTCAACATCGACTAGAGACTTGACCAAAAGTCACTCAGGAATCTGTTGTCCCGATCTGAGACAATGGACTATGGGATCCCAAAGTGTACCTACGCTCACTCAAAGAAGATCTTAGCAATGGCCTCTGTTGTGATACTCTTCTTGCAAGCTGCCATGATGGCCATCTTAGAGAATCTATCAATGACCACGAAAACACAATCATTCCCATGCTTAGTAGAAGGAAGGACCGACATGTAATCCATGCAGACAGATTCCCAAGGCCGGCTATGAGTAGGTAGAGGAGTATGCATTGCTTCTTGATGGTTGGTTTGACAATGGTGCAAGCGATGCAGGATTTAATGTACTTCCCAACATCCTGATGAAGTTTTGGCCAATAAAAAAACTTCTGCAATACTGCCATTGTTTTCTTTACTCTGAAATGTCCAACGATGCAATTGTAGTGAGCCTCCCAAATCATCTTGGCATGCTCACTTGAAGGAACACATATGTGTCCCAGGTGGCATAATAGTGCATCCTGGAGGTGAAAATTTGGAACTTGCTTCCCTTCGAGGAGTGTGTGGTATATGTTGCCAAATTCTAGATTTCTCTTGTAAAGATGCGGCCACCCCAATGTATCGTGCCCACAGGAGTCAAGCACAGTGATCAACACCAAGATATGTAGTTGGTTGAGGCAATCAGTGACATTATTGGTATTGTCCTTCTTATACTTAATGTTCAAATGGAACTGTTGTAGATAGGTGGACCATTTATGATAGTGATCATTCTGCAACTTCCCTTGTGTCTGTATGAACTATAGAGGTTGGTGGTCTGTGTGGATTATCGTTTCCTTCCCCATAATGTAATTCTTCCATTGATGCAGGCCTACACAATGGAATACATCTCTTTGTTGTAATTGGGGTACTTTTGGACAGTGTCTGAAAGTGTCTCATTGTGGTAAGCCACTAGATTCCCATGCTGAGTAAGAATTGCACCAATAACATAGTCAGAGGCATCTATCTCAATCTCAAATGGTTATTGCAAGTCTGGTAATGTGAGCACTGGTGCATAACAAAGGTTATTTTTCAACTCAGAGGACATTTTTTGTTGGGTTTCCGACCAAAAAAACTTTTCTTTCGCTCCGCCCTTAGTGACTTGACTTAACGACCAAGTGATATGAGAGAACCCCAACACGAACCTACGGTAGAAATTGGAAAGACCCAAAAAGGCTTTGTTAGAGTGGTTGGGGTTGGCCGATCCCGAATGACTTGTATCTTGGATGGGTCCACATGTACACCCTACTCATCAATGATGTATCCCAGATATTGGACCTGGGTCGGATCAAATGTGCATTTCACTAAGTTAGCACACAACTTGTGTTGTCACAGGGTTTGAAGGATTTGTTGAATATGGTGGAGATGCTCTTCCCAACTCTGGCTGAAGATCAAGATGTCATCTAAATACACCACAACGAATGCATTGGTGAAGGGTCGCGAGATTTCTTCCATTAGTCTTATGAAGGTTGCAGGGGTGTTCGTTAATCCGAACGACATGACTAACCATTCGAAAAGGCCCTTCTTGGATTT
Source organism: Pinus taeda (assembly GCA_000404065.3). Classification (NCBI taxonomy): domain Eukaryota; kingdom Viridiplantae; phylum Streptophyta; class Pinopsida; order Pinales; family Pinaceae; genus Pinus; species Pinus taeda. Next base: position 12,911 of record APFE031428854.1, on the reverse strand, counting down.
GAAGGCAAATCCACACATCAGAGGGTTCGATCGGCACATGGTGATAACTTGACTTCAAGTCAATCTTGCTGAAATATTTGGCCCCTTTGAGTTGATCCAGAAGATAATCAATCCATGGGATTGGGTACCTATTCCAGACAGTGATCTTGTTCAACGCCCGATAGTCAATACAGGGCCTCTAGGTCCCATCCTTCTTCTATACCAATACAATCAGGCTCCCACAAGGTGATGAGCTTGGCTTGATGTGCCCTTTCTGCAATAGTTCCTAAATATACCTCTTGATTTCATCGTTATCCATAACAGCGCGTTGATAGATTAGTCCATTGGGCAGCGACATGCACGGGTTCAAATCGATGGAGTGCTTGACCTGACAGTGTAGAGGCACCCCTGTGGGTGAGGCAAAAATATCCATGTACTCCTCCATGACCTTGTCCATCTGTTGTTGTTGTGCAGAGGAGCCCTGCCTAGAAGTCATGGCCACAATCTTCTTCTTGCCCTAGGGGCGAATCACAATGAAAACAAATTTCATGGTCTAAGAAATGATCTTACTGCATTACTTTGCCTAACACATATGCTAACTATCTAATTGGTTCTTAAAATACTAAACACATGAAAAATTAAATTTCATTGTTAAAAGCCAAATACTACATCAATTTATTTTCAAAATTAAAAAGCATGAAAACAACCTTTATACTAAACACACATATCACAAATTGAAATGATATTAATAAAATATTTATTTTATTTTTAAATTTAATTATTCAAATTTCTTAAAATATTAAATCATTTTTCATAAAAAAATTTCACTATTTTTTTTTAAATTATTAATACCTCGAAAAAAAAAAAAATATATTATATATATATATATATATATATATAATAAACTTCTATCTAAAATCAATAATTTTTTAAATAAAATAATATATTGTTTTTACTATTAGTATATCCCTATCTTTATATATAAAATTAGATTGTAATTTTTTTTCTTAAAACCTAAGTTAAATAAAAAAATTAATATGATTATAATATTAATCTTTTTTTTTTTGTAAGTTTGGTAGGACTCTCTGATTTTCATATTTACATGTCCATTATTCACCGAGGGAGGGTAGCACAAGATTCGAACACAAGATATCCGGTTCGGTGAGACTTCATTTTCACGGCCATTGCCACTTGAGCTACCCCATGCAAGCTTTATTTTTGTAAACTTGGTAGGACACTCTGATTTTCGAGATTTTACATGTCCATTATTCACCCCGCTACAAGAGAGGGAGGTAACTCAAAATCTCCAATTCAGTGAGACTTTATTCCACCATCACCACTTAAATTACCCCAAGCAAAAAATAATAAAATTAAACTTATAATAAAAAATTTACTAGCAAAAAAATAAAAAGATTCCAAATCACGTGGCCCACAAATATCACATTCGATAAAAGTAAGCATAGCCATGTCAATAGCACTCACATCTTAGTTTATTAGGCAAAGCTTAATCTTTTTTTTTTCTCGGCAAAAGACTAATCTATTTTCTATTAACTGGTAAACATAAAATTACAGTAGGGGGCAGCTGTCGAAGCCTCCGCATCACATATGTTACAAAAATTCCCCGAAATAGAGAAGCTGGGGATTACATCCAAGCTTACAGCCAGATAAACTGAACATACTGCCAAATTCCTTGGCTTTACAAACAAACAAAGAAAGAGAGTACTGAGAATACTGAGAAACTGAGAGAGAGAGTACTGAGACCAAGACAATTGCATCCGCCACAGCTGGAAAATCTCAAAAACGAGCCAACACCCAAAGATGGCTGCCCAAAAACCAAAAAGAGCAAACACAAGTGCCAACTGTTCAGCTGTCTTCGTCCCCCTGTGTCTCTGCATCTGGCTGACACGCGTCATCGTGGTTGTGCCCCTCTTTGCCATGCTCCACGTTGCCTTCCTGATCTTTTTCTGTGTTGTCAGCGTCGGGGTCCAGGAAAAGGTTGATGCAGTCGCTCAGGGGAGGGACTGGAGAAGGCGAGTCGACCTGAATTACTGGAACATCCTTTGTCTTTGCAGCCATGGCTAATTGGGCCGAGGAATGGTCACTGCTGTCGGAAGAATTGGGGTTTATGCAGGTTATTGGAGGAACCTGGTTGATTTCCTCCGTCATCAAGATGGTTATCTGGGCAGAAACTAGGGGGCGGTTCAGGTTGCTCTGGAATTTGAAGTGGGTGGATTGGAAGGCGCTGTTGGGAATCGGATGGCGGGTGGGGTTAGAAGCAGGGGAATCCTCCGGGGGAGAAGTAAGATTGATGGTGGTGAGTAGAGGGGTGGATTGAGGGCGCGCAGCATGTCGCTTGCTGCTGCCAGACTTATCTCCGGAGCGAGAGCGCTTCCCAGATCTTTTCATGGTGGAAAGGAGGACAGAGATAGTCAACGAAGCAGAGTGGGAACCAGAGATGCTCCTCAAAGCGTGCAATGACCTCAAACCGAGATGCGAAGCCGAACAGAGAACAATTGAAACACTGAACCTTAAAACAGAGCCAGAGAAATTGAAATTGTCGTGAATGAAGCACTTACCCCAACCTGATAGCGGAATTCCAGAACGAGGAGCACCGGCGGAGTTGAAGGGCTGCCAATTCGAGCCTAGACCAGCTCGAAGGCGGGGCTCCCAGACGACCTCACCCACCGAACTCACCACAAACCGAACAGAGCATTCTTCAGTCGTAGGCATAATGGAAAAATTACCAAATTGCCTCCTGTAAATACCGCTCCTCAGACCGCGTCGGGCTCCGCTCGCCATTAATGGCGATGTCCTGCACCGTGCCAAGGTCATAACAATCACCGTCCCGCCTCCAAACAGTGTCTGGGGCTCCACGCTGCTCAGCAGGTGGCGGCCTCATGCGTCTTAAGTGCGCATGAATGCCATTTAGGGCGTCATTAACACCCGGATCCAGGAGGCAAAGCTTAATCTTAGACATCAAGCTCGGGATCAATAAAATTGCGTTTACCTATTTTTTTACTAAAAACAAATGGTGAAGTGGATTTTTATGTATGGTGGCTTAAAAATTAAATTAATTAATTTAAAAATAAATTTTAAATATAAATATTTTATTTTAAAAAAAATCAAAAATTAATTTAAAATCTATATTTTTAAATTTTAAATTTTAAACTACATTTTTAAAATTTTAATTTTATATATACTAACAAAATGTTGTTAGGGATTAAATCAATTAAAAATAATTAAATAATAATTAAAGTGTAATTTAAAATTTTAATTTTATATATACTTGCATAATGTTCAATTTAATTTTTATATAATTTAAATATTTAAAAATTAATTAAATTTTTTTATTTAAAATTCTAAATTTATTATAAAAATTATATATATATATATATATATCATTAAAAAGTTTAATTATAGTTAAAAAATTTTAACTCTATCTCTTCTATATTCAATTTAGGTAACTAAATAAGATTTATTATAAAATGACATACTTCTTTTCATTAAGAAATTAATCATAATTATAATACTTATATATTTGTAAAGATAAAATTTATTATAAGATTACATATTTTTATTATTATTATGAAACTTAATTAAATTTAATATATTATATATATATGTTTTGAAAATAAAAGATTATTATAAAATTGCACACTTTTATTATTATTAAGAAACTTAATCATAATTTATAATTTTATATATTTGTAAAGACACGACAAAAGATAAAGATAATAGAAAGTGAATTCAATTCCATAAGCAATATATCAATATTTTTTTTAACTAATAATATGGTAAATAAACTTAAAATCAAATTTCAAAAGCTCCCTTGATCGACCCAACTCTTTCCCAAATATAGGTTTTGAAAAGTAAAATTCAAGTTTAATTGATACTTTGTGTTCAAGTTTCATGTTATCATGGTAAGGTGGGGCACTGTTGTAGTGAAACCTTCAATTTGGAAAAGGTGCGCTAAATGTGCGCTAACCATAACAGAGTGAAACCTCCCATTTTGGAAGAAAAAGCAAATTAAAAAGTTGTTGCACAATCATCAACACCAATTTCAATATATCATAATATGGATTTCTCATTCAAAAAATTGACCATAAAATACATAATTCCACACAAAAGAAAGGAAAACAACTTATTGTACAATGGCAGAATGGGTGTCTGACCAATTAAAAAAATACATAATTTCACATAAAATTAAAAATAACTAACTATATAGATGGCAGAATTAACACATTAAATGTGGGTCCCCTGGTAGTTGTCGTTGTGGTTTGTGGGAAACAAGAAGGCTCGCTCTAGAGGGTGGTCATATTGGTAATCTGGTAGGTATATGTGGTACATACATACCTTTGAAAACTCCCCAAGTGCTCAACTCATTATTTTTATCTATTTCTTTGGCGGGTTGCAAGTTTGAGAGAAACATTCACTCGATTAATCATGACATCTGATGGCTGCAATGGCAACCTGAAAATCGAGGAACAAATATAGAATGTCTGATGGATCAGAATTGTTTCTAGAAATAGAAAACAATCATTTGTCAGGAGCGTCAGGAGCATATACACAATACAACATGGTGAAAAGGTGGTCATGTGTTCCGACTCTTTTGGGTCTTAGACTTGGATGGAATTTGATGGGTAAATTGTTGGTTATTAGGCATATGCACATTAAATATAGCCAAAAAAAAATTAAGTTCTTTAATATTTTTCGTTAAAAGATTAAAATGGAAATTAAAGTTGCAATAACCATGAAATTTGAAGTTTGGAGTATTTTTTGTTAAAAAGATTACAACTAGTATTAGAATTGCAATAACCATCAACTTTGACAAAGTGTTTCAAATTAGAATTCCTATCTTGCTTTGACTTCATATTTGACATGCAATTTCACGAACTAGCTAAATATTTTATAACAGGATTTTTAAGGTCTTTCTCATGACTTTGATATTTATTTTTAGCTAAAATATATTATGTGCTATATACATTTTTTTATTATTTTATAGGTTTTAATTACTTTTTATTTATATTTACAACGATTTTTTTATTAAAAATATTATTTTTTATATTAATATAATTTTCAAATATTTTTTGATATTTACTTTATTTATTAATTATTTTTTATATTTATATTTATTTATTAATTCATTAATTTATATTAATTTATTCATGTTAAAAGAAAGTAAGAATCTAAATATTGTTTATACTAGTTTAGTTATATAAGTTAAATTGGGTAATAAATATTAATAGGCAAAAAAACCTTCTAATAATACAAATAATTGCAAATTTCCATTTATAAAATACAAGTAACTTAATAAATTTAATCACATCCTTTTATTACACATAAACCATGAAAAATATTTGAATTTTTTTAATTAAATCTCAAACATGCACTTAAAATCACCAATTAAACCTAATGGCCCATGATATTTTTAATTAAAAAACTCTAAAACCACAAAAAATCTAACACCCTCTTTTGATGCTTATGATTATACCCTCTTTTGATGCCTGTGATTATAGGTAAAGAAATTAATATTTGTTTAATTAAATTTTTAAGTAAATAATTAATTAATGTATAGTTATATATAGTTATAAAAACTCCCAAATAGTTAATTAATATAAAAACCTCTGAAATTAACAACATAGTAGGTATTCGCCAATGTTGAATATATTCTAGATTTTGTGTTTATCCACTTGAACATCGGTGGTCCAAACATAGAATCTCCGTAATTGCAAATATCTTTAATCTCCGTAATTCCAAAATTCTTTTGACATAATTTGTAGAAGTTGGAAATTAGTTTAGCAACACTCATAACTCAGTGAGAACTTAGGAGAAAATTCTTAATAAAATAAAGCAATGTTGGAGGGAATTATCAGTATAACAAGATGGGTTGCATGACAGCTAGTCCCTGCCTTAAGTGGGGAGTGAGGCAGGGAGCAGATGGTTGAGGCTATGGATTTGTTTCAACTTCCTAACTGGGATCTCTCCTGGTTGTGCTCTCGGCAAGGTGAAAAACATATACGATCAGGGGCTTTGTTGGTCTGTAAAACTGTAGTCTACAAATTGTTACAGAATTGACTAAGTTGACCAATTTGAGTCAAAATTAGTCATCGGTCTAGTTTAAAGGTTGATTATATTAGTTTTGAGGTCCATCTAGATGAACTGACCAATTCTAGTTCGGAATTGGTTAAGTTTAAAAACATTGTAGTAAGCAATAGAGTCTAAGGCACATTGTTGGTTGGTCTTATTATCTACTATCCTATAGAGGAATTCCCCTCACAAGCATGTGTTCTGGGAGAAGGTAATGAATGGAAGAAGACGAGGATTTTTTTTTATAACTTAAGTAAGATGACCATGATAGAAGAAGAATTGGACAAGTAGCAGTGAATCTTATGTTGATAATGATTAATAAATGGTCCCAAGCAGAAGGAAGCATAACAAGTCCTGTAAATCCATGTTAATGCATTGGTTTGGTTTCAAAGGACTCAAAGTTCCATACCAGATAACAATCTCCAGAAGTTAGGGAAAGTTTAAAAAATCCTTACAACCAAAGACCACATTTTGATGATTGTCAGAGCTTAAATGAGTTGTGATTGTGCTCTATTTTGGGTGATTAAAATTCAAATATAGTCTGACATATGTGTTCAAAGTCCCGACTGGTGCAAAATTTTATCAGATATTGAATAAAATCAGTTTATTGATTTCATGGATGTGGATGTTAAAGTGCTTTCGGTGTCTAAGGAGCTCTAAAGAATATACAAAATGCTTTTTGAAAGGGAATGTTCAATGAATGAAGTAAATGAAACTGCTTGATTGCGGGTCATAATGAAACCAAAGTAATGTGACAGGGTTACACCGTTAGCAGTTTGTTACCCACCAGGATGTTTGAAATATTTCAAAGGATCCTGAAGGTTGTTATCTACTAGTATGTTTGAAATGTTTCAAAGGACCGTGAAGGTTGAGAGGCACCACTCCAAACAATGGTTATGGTGGATTAGTGTTGTTATGGAAATGTATGTCCGTGGAGAAATATATTTGATATCCCCCTACAACAACAATAAATATATTCCAAATTCCAACATAGTAGCCATCTTCGCATTGCTTTCTATGAAGCTTCACCGACCCAATGGCACGAAGGAGGGGGACAAAACCTAGGATTTTTGCAATGTCTGCGAAGTAGCCATCTTCGCATTGGTTTCTAACTTTCTACAAAGATTCACCGACTCAATGGCCCTAAGGAGGGGGACAAGGTAGCTAGAGAACACTAACAACATCCCCCAAAAGAGTGCATATGCATTATTTGCCTAGTGATTTCTAACAACTTAGCGAGGCTTAACATCCTCTTTAGGTTGGAGGATTCGAGAACTACCAAATCTAATTACAGAAGTACAAGAACGTTACATATAATGATGAGGGTTGGATGAACATTAGCACATAATGATTAGGTGTAAGAATTCATCTGATAGGTCCATACATTGTAGAGCTACAAACATTACAAACATTCAATCTATTAAAAATAACTCTTATATGGTATGTACAAACAACAAGGGAAATTAAGAGGCTTCTAAATTCATCCATACAAAGAAGAGCATTTCGATATAATGTTAGAGGTTTGTGAGTTCATCCAGTTAGCTTTACTAGGGATTATTGGAAAAACTCATATATGGTATGCAGTGAGCAATGACATGAGTATTTTGTCAGTAGCATTGTAGCAATGAGTTGACTAGAATGATACATTTGCATATAATGATGAGACATGTTAATTCATCCAGAAAAATTGTCCAAGGCCTATTGGAAAAGCTCTTCTATGGTAGAACTGAACTATGAGATGGTTATTCTCCCAATAGCATTGCAGAAATAAATACAATGATCGGGTACAAAAAAACTAGAAATCGAGTTATAAAAATAAAAAGACGCAAAATAATTAATAATAATAATAATAAAAAAATCAAAAAATAATAAATAATAAATAAATAAAAAATAATAAAAAAATAAAAATAAAATAAAATAATAATATATAATAATAATAATAATAATAATTACATTTATCCTAGATGATTTCATCAAACCAGTTGTCCAACCAAATTCAAGAGCTTAGTGCAATGAATAGGTCATGTTCATCCATAATATAGCATTCAAAACAAGAGAAGGATAGTTCATTAAAAGACGAAAAATTTAGACATGCTATCTGAGATTGCTTATTCTACCATTCTAGTTATTCTACAATATGTCCAAGTCTAAGAAATAATGACATGCAGGTACCTCTCTCTTTCTACAATTACATCATTCAATTTATGTCTTAGCTTTTGCACTTCCTGTTGCTTCCCATCATAATCAAGTAAATAGTTTCAAAAATTTCTCATTGAAGTGCTTTGACAACTATTAAGCATACACTCCACAACTTGGGTACAATATGCCACTATTGTTGAAGAAGAACTTCCTAAAGAAAGCATGAATATTATATTCAAGAAGGAAGCCATTCGAAAGGCTCTTTCTATCAATTCATCGGATGATGAGGATACCTATCCTCAGTCTCCAACACAGGCAAACATCCCAGAAGATGAAGAAATTGTGCTAGGAGAGAGGTTGTCACAATGTCATAGAAGGTTTGCTTCATTCACACACTCCTTTGTTGATATGGTTGCCATCCTAGATGTGTATTACTCTGACCTAGATACGCATAAGATTATTAAGTCATCCACTAAGAAAATAAAACAAACAATAAAAGGAGAAAGGATTGTGACATAAGAATCAATGGTCATTGAAAACACTACTACACAGGTATATGCAACCATCTCAGCAGGAGTCTCCTTTATAAAAGCTTCTTGAGACAACGTTGTTCAGATGATCAAGACTCTGGAAGAGAATGAGGAAAATATCAAAGCTTTGCAACATGCTAAAGAAGAATTGAGGAACAAATGTGATGTTGCATTCACTGGATTCCAAGATGTTATGGCTTTAAAAATTTGTGCATTGAAATCAATTAAGGAGCTCCACACAACTCATAATGAACTGTATGCTCATGTAGATCAACTCTGAAAAATCACACAAATATTTCACTAGTTCATTGCAGGAGCATAAATGAATATAAATCATGTTGAGCAAGCCAAATTATTGATTGAAGACCCCACTAGGTGGGAGGAAGAATACAAAGGTGATCCTCAACACCCTCCCATGATGAGTCTTTATGAAAATAGGTTCCATAAAGTGGAAAATGGCAGAACCTTAGTTGTTGCCAAGGTACTAATAAAAAAAGCTTTAACCATTCATAAAGATGGAGATTCCTCTCTCAATTCCACTTCACGACTCATTTCCTGCCTCCATCTCCCTCCATTTCTCAATTCATAAGGGGAGAAAATAAAAATATCAAAGAATTTATCAAAAATTGATCAATTGGCCAAGACAAACTTAGACAAAATTTAAGATTTCGAGCACCTTACTATGGAAGATATTAAAGAATTGGTCCTTTGGTTCAATGCCTTGTTACCTATAGTAGCTAACCCGGGTGTTGAAACTTCTTCTTTATGAGTGTGCATTGAATCATAAATTGGCGTATGATCATCCCAGTTGCGGGCTAAGAACTTCTCAATTAGCCAATGTTATAATGCTTTCTATTCTCAAGATTCTTACAGTTGAAAATATGATAAGTTTATTTTCTTGGAAAGAAATAGACAAGAAGAAAATGTAGAAAAGTAAAAGAAATATCTAGTCACCAACCACAATTCAATTCTTAATACATGTTTGATACATATGTGTACAAGGGATAGATTGGCACCATATCTAACAAACCATCTACCTATGTTTCTCACTTCTGCTAATTTGAAAAGGGCCTACTTGTTTGCAAACAAAAGCCTTAAATTTTTCGCCATAGGAGGTGAAGCATAACCTTGGCCATCATCAGCTTCATCAAAATTCATAGTGGAAAATTCTTTGGTTGTCGATTCTATAGTCGTCATTTTCTCCCCAACAACAAGCTTTATGTGATGTTCCTAACTAGAAAATTCAGTGATGCACAAAGCAAATAGACAAACCAACATCCAAAAATGAGATACAATCAATAAACACCTGTGAAAGCACTGGAAATAAAGAACATCTAAGCCATTTTATTAAATCTTTCTAGGGCAAATACAATAGTGATGGAATGATGCACCTAGGCTTGTCTCCAAGGACAAGTGTGACAAAACCCAGGTGAGAAAATGATGATCCTAAAGCTGCCCAACTGCTACTGCAGAGGTGATCTATGTTGCCTAGAAAATTGTGTTGCATGATGGAAAGGATGTGCTGGAAACCTTGCTTCCTATGATTAAAAATTCTGCAACTTCAGTTCCTGGCTTCTCAAAAAAAACCCACCAAAACCCAAGAAGGGTTTGGCCTAGTTTAGACCCCTGAAAATTGACCTCCAAGGACCACATCCTCCTCCTCACACTAGAAATCTCAGCCTGTCTAGAATTGGCTGGAAAATCCCTCCAAATCTGCCCCCAACATTGAGATGTTACCCCCTATGGCTTTCCTCCCTTCCCTCAACTGGCCCCAGCTCTGTAGCTCTCTCCACCAACTCCCATGTAAGCCTCATAATGGCCCTCTGCACAGTCCACCAAAGTTGTATGTCGAGTTGCCCAAATGTAGCATCCTCCTACTCCAAAAATCCTTCCAAAGGCTGGTACTTTGATGTACTCCAACTCTCCAAACTTTACCGTCAAGTGCTACCCTAATGAACTCCAAATCACCTCTGCATGTTTCCCCCTTTTGTGTGTTCCAGAAATATGCTCTATTGGTTTGAAGGTTGAGTGGTATGGTCACAAATCTCCTTTGGTTCTCCTCAAGGTAGTGTGAAATGGCTTCCTAGGGTGGCACTCGAAGTCCCCCGAAGGAAAATTTGAGTCTCCCGCCTGAGAAAATAGATGCTAAACAACCAAGTAACTCGACTAAGTAGCTTGAGCAACACAAGTAAATTCGATGTGAAAATGAATACCTCAATTGGGGAGCTCTTCCTCCTTATATCTTAGTGGGTCTTCCTTTCCCCATGTGGGCCCCTCTCCAAGACATTCAATTCCCCTCGAAGGCAATTTGAATTTCCCAATTGTGTTTCCCATGTGGGTGGCCCCACCTTCCACTAGCAATCTAATCCAACCTCCCTTTCTTAGTCTAAGTTCCTAAGTTAAAAATGCTTGAGTTCCTTTACTCATCAAAATTTATGAAAAATTGTGGAGAGACCAAAACCTGTTACAAATTTATTTGGGAAGGGACATGATTGTCCTCCCCTCCTAAATGTTTCTTTCCCTCAAGTAACTTCAACACTAGGTGCTCCAAAATGTGTTCACCCTCCCATGTGGAATCCTCATCTGGCATGTTCTTCCAATGCACCAAAAACTCCCTGATGGTCCTACTCCTCAGCTTCCTCTCCCGAGTATCCAAAATGGCCTTAGGCTCCAAAACCAGTTGGCCCTCATCGTCCAATGGGGGTAACTATATTGTTGTTGTCACATGTTGTCCCAACACCTTTCTGAGGCATGAGACATGGAAGATGTTGTCAATCATGCTCCCTTGTGGTAGCTTCAGCTCGTAGGCCACCTCTCCAACTCGTCTGACCACCCTATATGGCCCATAAAAGTGTGATTGCAGCTTCTCGACCCCTTTTTGCTTCAAGATGAACTATCTATATGGATGTAACCGGAGATACACCAAAACCCCCCTCCTTAAAGTGTCTCTCAGTCCGGTGCCTATTAGCTTACATCTTCTATTGATTTTGTGTTGTTACTAGGTTGTTCTTGGGATCCTTAAGAATGTTTTGACTCTCTAGGATCCAGTCCTTGGCATTTGGGGCCCGACTGTCTCAAAAAAAAAATTTCAGCGAAAGATAATTCATCATAACCATACAAAGCATGGAAAGGAGCCATACCAATGGACATGTGATAGGTGGTGTTGTAGCAATACTCGTCCAAGTGCAGCCATCGAATCCAAACCCTCTGATGCCTAGTCACATAGTTCTGAAGGTACCCATCCAGCCATTGATTAACTCGCTTAGTCTGGCCATTTGTCTGGGGATGATAGCTCGTGCTAGGGGTGAGATTAATACCAACCAATATGAAGACCTCCTGCCAGAATCCTCCCATGAACCTATTGTCCCAGTCACTCACTATGTTCTTAGGAAGCCCGTGCAACTTGAAGACTTGCCTGAAGAATAACTCTACAACCTGTGGAGTTGAATACCAGGTCGGGATGGTAAAGAAGGGCATACTTAGTCAACCGATCAACTACCACATAGATGCAATACTTTCCCTGTAATGTGGGGAACCCAGTGATGAAATCCATAGAGATGCTCTCCCATTTCCCCTTAGGGATGGGGAGCGGTTGTAATAACCCGACGGGGTGAGTCAGTTTCCCTTTGTTCCTCTAACATGCCTCACACTCATGTATGTGCCTCAACACATCCCCCTTGAGTCCCTTCCATGTGAAACACTCCTTGACTACCATGTATGTTTTCTTGAACCCCTGATGTCTTGACAATGGTGAGTCATGTGTTGTCTGGAGCACTCTCTCCCTCAACTGCAAGTTGGGAACCAGATATATGCACCCCTTGTAGTATATGACCTCATCCATCCTTCGGTAGGACTCATTTGCATGGGTGCCCTCCAGAATCCCACATTCCCTCTTGTCTATAGAATACTCTACCAACCATTGGGCCTTCCAATCATGGAAAATTTTCATGAGTGAGAGACCTACAAGTGTGTTACACTGAAATTTGTCACCTTGACTATCTGCAGTTTATATGGCCTCATCAATAGCCATATTGTCCTCTTTGTCAAGCCCCATACCTCTGCTCTTCATGTCAAAACTTCAAAAAGAGAGAGAGTCACTTAAAAACATGTTTATCTCTGGGTACGCAGGTTCTCTCTACCTTGCCTGCGTGTACGCACTCCAAATACACTGTACCT
>APFE031428849.1:0-14073 GCA_000404065.3 Pinus taeda | reverse complement strand
TTGGTGGTGGCATGATAGTTAGTATTATACCACCATTCGGCTAGAGGTAACCACTATACCCATAGATGTTGCTTTTCTGAAGTGAAACACCTGAGGTAGGTCTCCAGAAATTTTTTGACTGCTTCAATTTGACCATCAGTTTGGGGATGATAGGAAGTACTGAGTTGTAGTTGGGTACCTTGTAGCCTGAAGAGTTCCTGCCTAAAGTTACTTGCGAATATCGGGTCATGATCAAACATAATGGAAGTGGGCATGCCATGCAATTTGAAGATCTAGTCCATGAAAGATTGAGACACAAAAGCTGGTGTAAATAGGTGGGGTAGGGTGCAAAAATGAGCAGACTTAGAAAGTCTGTCCATAACCACCATGATGAATGACTTGTTGCTTGACTTTGGAAGACCCGTAATGAAATCCATAGAAACCTCCATCCAGATTGAGGCAGGGATGGGCAATGGCTATAATGTGCCTGGGGATTTGACTGTTTCTCCTTTGTGGTGCTGACACACCACACTCAGCTACAAAAGTAAGAATGTCCTTTTTCATGCCTATCCAAAAGAATGAATGTCGAGTGCGAGCATAAGTCATCTGAAAGCCTGAATGGCCTGCAGTGGGAGATGAGTGCAACTCTGCCAAAATGCGACTTTTAATGGTGGATGTTGGTGATATCACTACTTTTTCCGTGTAGCGAAGAATATCATCTTGCCAAGAGTATCTCGCTATCGAATTTGGATCCACCTGCAATTTATTAATGAGTTGGGAGATCAAAGGATGTGCAAACCATTCCTTGCGAGCCTCTTCAATCCACTCTAGAATGGGAATAGAGATTGCTAGCATGGTGCTTTCCTCCTCAAAATGGCATGATAAAGCATCTGCTATGACATTTTCTTGCCCTTTCTTGTAAATTATCTCATAATCATATCTCAAAATTTTGGCTAGCCATTTATTTTGTTGTGGCGAGGATAGGCATTGCTCCAAAAAATATTTAAGGCTTTTATGGTCTGTGCAGATTTGGAAACACTGCCCCAATAAGTATGGTCGCCAGGTATCCACTGCATGTAAGATGGCCATCATCTCCTTCTCATAGGTAGATTGTCCCAGATTTGTCCCACTTAGTTGTTGGCTAGTGAAGGCCAAGGGTCAACCTTCCTGCATTAAGACAACCCCAATACCCATACTTGAAGCATCAAATTCAATCACAAAAGATTTGGTGAAGTTGAGTAGTGCCAATACAGGAGTGGAACACATGGAATGTTTGAGAGCTATAAATTCCTGTTGCACTTCATCATTCCAGAGGAATGAATTTTTATTGAGAAGGTGAGTGAGGGGTCTAGCAATGCGACCATAATTGCAGACAAATTTGCAATAGTAGCCAATGAGACCCAAAAATCCTCTCAAGCTCTTCAAGGTCTTTGGTTGAGGCCAATCCTGCATTGCCTGGATCTTTTTGGGATCCACCCTGACACCTTCACGCCCCACAATGTGGCCCAAATACTCAACTTATTCTATGCCAAAAGAGCACTTGGACACTTTGACAAATAATTTATGCTTCCAGAGCAGTTGCAAGAGCAGATCTACATGTTGAGGATGTTTTTCCCAGGTGAGGCTGTAGATGAGGATGTCATCAAAGAAAACAAGGACACATTTTCTGAGATATGGTTTGAGCAAGTGATTCATGAGGCTCTAAAAAGTGGATGTGGCATTACAAAGACTAAATGGCATGACTAGGAATTCATAATGGCCTTCATGAGTTCGGAAAGTAGTCTTTGGAATGTCTACTTCTTTCATGCAAATTTGGTGATAGCCCAAGCAAAGGCCGAGCTTAGTAAAGAGTTGAGCCCCATTTAGTTCATCCAGAAAATAATCAACAACCGGGATGGGAAATTTATCTTTGATCATCAGCTTGTTGAGGGCCCTGAAGCCTAGACACATATGCCATTCCCCATTTTTCTTGAGCACCATGACCACAGGTGATGAATAAGGACTAATGCTAAGATGAATGACACTGACTTCCAGGACTTCCTTGATTATTTTTTCAATTTCATTCTTTTGGGCTAAAGGATATCTATATGAGCGCACATTTTGAGAGTTTGGGGAGAAGAAATTCCTGCCAAAGCAAGAAGCGAGATAATTGGTTCTTTAGGTGTAGCTGGGAGCTCATTGTTTGGTTGGTTGTCCTCATCATCCTCCTCTGGTCCCTCCAGTGGTGGGGCTTCCTCAGATGAACTGTGATTAGTAGCATCAATTTGAAAGAATTTGGGTTCCTTGCATTGATGCCCTGGGGAGTATTTCTCATCACAGTAGTAACACAATCCTTGCTTTCTTCTTTCCACCATTTCCATTGGTGACACCTTTTGAACCTTAAGAGTTTGGGTAGTGCTCAGAGCATGGGTGGGACATCCCTTGGCTATGAAATTTGGACGAGTCGACTGGGTCGCCAACGCGCGTTCTACTTCACGATCTATCTTGCAAGTTGTCGGCCATGAGACTGGGTGTTGTAGTTAGATGTGGGCTTGCATGGCATCTTTGAGGCCACTGATAAAACATTCCAAGTAGAATTCATCTGCTAGACCTCACGTGCGGAAGGCTAATGCTTCAAAGGCTTTAATATATTTGTCCCTGTCTGTCGGAGCTTAGTAAGACGACCCAAAAAGTTAGATTCATGGTCAAAGCAATCAGAAAGGGCTTTTGAGAATATCTGCCAAGTCAGTGGAATTACATAGCAGCGTTGATGCCACTGCCACCATTTCCATCTTTCTTGGTCCAAGTACAGGCTTCCCACACTTAGCTTAGTCACATCATCTCTGATGTGATTCAGTGTGAAATATTGCTCCATTTGTGCTAGCCATATGACCGGATGAGAGCCATCAAATTTATACATGTCTAGCTTGGGTGGTCGAAGCTGGGACTGTTGGTGGTTTCCATAGAAGTGAAGAGAATGGATAGACTTGCCCTCAAGGTGTTCATTAAAAGCATATGCCTCTGATTGTTCCCCCGACTTGCCCTTTGTGATTGTGTCATTTAAGGTCTGGATCTACTTCATTAATGCCTCCAAATTTTGTTCAAGGGTGTCGATCTTCTCATTGGCCATAGCTTGAGCTCTGGTTTGTACCATGCACCAATCCGGTGCATTGGTTGTTACTGTGAAATTTTTTTTTGGGACCACCCGAAATTTTGACACTGACAAGTGAATGATACCACCTTGCTTAGCCCATCGACTTGATTCTTATGGGCTAAGTCTCCTATAAGCATCCCGGGAGGGTCTTAGATTTATTTATTTATTTTTATTTTTTTACTCCGAAAGGAGTTTTACTCCTTGCTTAGGAATACTACAGTAGCCGATTCTCAGAAAAGTTAATTCTACCCAATGTCTTGCGAGAATCACGCCTAGGTATAGGAGCCACACAAATAGTCAGATCTATTGGTGAAACCCTCAACTGCAGAGTATGAGTAGGAATGTGGAAGCGATCAAACCCTGACTACTAGATCTGAATGGCAGATCTGATTGTTGCGATTGCTACAGAACCCAAACTGCTAGATCTGAATGGCGGATCTGATAGATCTGATCGGTGGATCTAATAGATCTGAATGGTGAATATGATAGATTTGAATGGCAGACTGATTGTTGCAGCTGTGACAAAACCCAACCTGTTAGATCTAATCTGGAAAAGATGATGCGTGATCTAGAGAGAGACAAGAGAACTATGGTCTCAAGGAGTGTTAGGTGCTACAGATCACAATATACATAAGGGTCTGACAATAGTACTCGACCCAATCTTTTAGGGCACTAACCAGGGAGGATTAACCATACCCTTAGCCATACAACTCGACTACCCTATCGTGCACGTGATTAATATCCCCAAGTGTTGTTCTCAGTGTGCTGTAGTAGCAAGACGGCTGACAGTTTATCTATGGTGAGGTTTCAAGAGAGCCTAGGGGGCTTTCGATATACCCAGAGGGTACTTGGAAGACAGTCCATGCGCGGTTCTGTCTAATGTGCTACTACTCGAAGGGGTACCCACAAGGGTTACAAGGGAGTCTAACAAGTGTGGCCACCTCTTGTATTTCCTACATGCATACCTCCCCAAATCCGCAGGTTTATGTGCTCAAGGACAGAATCCATGGTTTAAAGACGATGGAACACATCTCTAGCCAAAAAAAATTCTGCTAAAAATGGAGATCCCACCAGCCCTGGAAAGTGCTCTGATACCACTTGTTATGCTCTTTAACTACGAGAATATACCATAATACCAAATATTATAACAAATATACCCAGAACACAGAACAATAAGAAATAACAGCATGTATTTTATTATTCAGAAAGGAAAGCAATGTTCACTTGCCTCTTCAAGGGGGCAACCTCCAATAGAGTTGGGCTCAATTACAAAATAAGACATGATGCCTCTTTCAAGGGGAGTCTCTATCTTTTATATAGGGTTCATACATGCAATACCATGGTTAGTAACCATGGTTCTTATTAATACCATCTATCTAATACCATGGCTCATTTGCAACTAACTGTGGTCCCTTCTTTAAATGTGGGTCAACCACTTACAATTATTAATATGGGCTTTATTGACTCTTTAACTAACTATAACTATGACTCAAACGTATTACATAAATAAGGGGGTTGGGGTTTGACCCTAACATAGCATGGGCAATGCTGCATGATCAAGGCCTACCACTCACTTGTGGTCTGAGGTATGCAACAAAATGATCTATTTGCATAATAGAGGATCCCTAGTGGAGTCGCCAATTTCTGGAGTAGGAATATTCTCTTTGTGGACAGAGACAATCCCTCTAGCCTAGGGGGGAGGGTCTAGCAAAAAACAAGATAATCTGACATAAGTTCACTTAGATTAAGAATGGATAAGATCCTACCTCTTGTATCGCTTATCCTTATTTGATGAAGTCCTTGTGTCTTTGCTCCAGTGAGCATCTCCTTAATGTCAATCGAGCACCTGAAACAAATAGAAAAGAAACCAAAGCACACATGATAGCATACAATAGATTCAACCTACTTAAGAGGCTAATGAGTCTTAAGCTACCAATACCATATGCGATTGATATAGGAAACAAAATATCAGTTGTATTATTATGACAAAAAGGAAAGTACAACCTTCGCCTTAGCGTTGCAGGTTTCCTTTGACGTGTCTGGGTTCCAGCGCCACTGTTAGCATATCATGGTTCACCTCAAGCAATATAAGTTCAAGTCTTCTTCCTCTTTGCTCCAAACCAAACAAACTACAAACTTATTCTCCCTTTAGAAGCACAAAATAGAAGGCTAAGGCTATCAAGAGTTGTTTAGGCTATGAAGATTTTACATATTATTCCAGCCCTTTCATTCGCTAGCTAAGGTTAGAATTGGAGAAGTTTATATAGCTTGAGAGAGGGGACATGGATACTATTATGATGGGAGAGGTCTTATCCCTTTTGGTTTGTTCCATTTTAATAGGAGAAATGAGGCCAAATATTCTCTCTCGACTCTATCTTGACTAACCATTTACCAGACTTTCGTTCACGAAGCTTCTAGACCTGGAAGCTTCGACTCCATTTTTAAAAGCTTCCAAAAATAGGGTCAACATAGGTAATGGATAGATACCAATGCTGATCGGTGCTAGGCTTAGTGTTAAACTCTACAAATTGGCATGGGGAAGAAACTGAGGGATAACGTTGGGCTTTAAAACTAAGTTTGAAGGAGTATTCCCTGGAAATGATGTAAGAGGGAAATGTTTTGCAGATGAAGAGTGATGTAAAGACACGTTCTTCATGATAGGAAAACATATGAGGTTCAATGTAGAGGTCCTCCAGGATCGAGGAACGGGGAGTATGGGGACAATGACAAAATTTTGTGTAATAGTTCTTACCTTCGGTACTCTGGGCTTATAGGACTACCTATAAGAAGTTGACAAGGAAAACACCATGCATATTAGTATATGGGTTCGAAGCTGTAATGTCAATGTAATACATTGTGCCTAGTCTATGCATTTCAGATTTGACGGATATGGCGGATCGTGAGGCCTTGGAGGAATGGCTTGCGCAGTTAATGGAGCTCGAAGAAGATCGATTTTTGGCAGGTTTCCATCAACAAGTACAAAAGGAATGTGAAAAAGCATGGCATGTTCACCATATCAAGCTTCACACATTCAAGGTAAATGACCTTATCCTGTTATATGATAGTGAATTCACTAAATTCTAGGCTAAATTCCATATGCATTGGTTAGGGCCATATATTGTCAAAGAAATTACATATGGAGGCATAGTTAAGCTCGCGAAGCTGAATGGGGAACCCTTCCCAGGAGGATTGAATAGGAGAATATTGAAGTTGTATATAGGGGATCCTATGTTGAGATTGCAACAAGATGATGGAGCTTAGTGAAAAGAGTCGCCTTCACTAAGTGGGCCCGCAGGCTATTTTTGGCGCAAGTTTATTTTTAGACTATGTCTATTTTTAGACATATGGATCATGTCTATGGATTGCAGGTTGCTGTTTATGGATGATTGATCAAGTTGGAAAAAATAGGTGGACTTCTATTTTTAGATCACAGCGGAGTGACTGCTCAGTCTAAATATAGAACAGTCAAATATTATTAGCTCATAATAATATTTAGACTATAAACTTTGTCTTATTCTCTTGGAGCACTTCAGTTTGAGCTACGATGTGGCACATGCAGCTGTCAGAAGGAAATATGTTTTCTTTGTGGTTCAGTTGAGTTGTTGCATGCATGACTTCAGTTAGAACTCAATCAGTTGAGTTTGGTGGAGTTGATTGTGGAGTTGATGGAGTTGTGTTCAGTTTGACTTGGTTAAACTAGTTGTTATTAGTCTAACTAAAAATAGACTAATGATGAGTTGTTAAACTAATTATTAACTCATAATGCAACTAAAGAATAGATTAGTTAACTCAGTTGCATGTCAGTGCATGTTTAGTTCAGCATGGACAAGTGTTAGAGGATCAGATTGCTATCAGTTGTGACTATAGTTGTGCATGAGGATTTGCACAATCAATGGGATTGAGTTACGCCAATGAGGATTGGCCAATACCAAGTGATTATAGCCTCTGCTCACGTGATTCCCAATGTGAGTGATTCTTTTGAGGTAAATATGAGTTTGGTTTCAACCCATTTCTCATCCATTCTTGAGCAGGTATTGAGCAGTGGAGGCAGGCAAGCAGTTGAATAGATTTGGAGATCAGATCTAGGCTGTATTATGTGTTAGCAGGTGGAAGTTAGTGCTGGGATACTTGTGAGAAGTATTGACTATTGTAATTTTACATGTTCTCAATCATTAATATACAGATAGTGTGGGGTTTTCAGCTATAAGCTTTCCCCGGGTTACATACTGTGTTAATGTGTGCATGCTCTTGATGTTTTATTTTTATTGATGCTGCTATATTGATGATCTTATTCCGCAATAGTACATGATCAGGATAATCTCCATTGAATATGTGTTTATTATTCAAAATTTCTGCAGAGAGTAAGAATGCTTACTATAGCAGAAAGCATTGTAATCTGGTAAGGGTTCTCCTTTCTTTATGGGGTAATGTAAAAGAGTAGTTCTTATGGAAGAGTTCAGATATTTCTTAGGTCAATTTATAAAATTTCATAAGACTAACGAGGAGAGTAAAATCTTCAATTGCACCTGAACATGTGTAGAACAGTCAACAAAGGTATGCCTCATAGGGTTGACCTAAATTTGAAAGGATCTCAATGAACCCAGCCAGATGACCATGGAAGTACAATCTTCAAATGTAGACTCTACCAAGATGCAGGCCATCTAATGACTGCCTGCACGAGAAAGGTACAGCAAGTGGAAGGACATTCAATGCCATAATAGATCTCCCATAGATGGCCTACAACGGGATCCAAAAAGTTGAGAGGACAAAAATAAGACCCAGTTATATTAGAAGACAACCAAAAGGAAAGGAACCAAAATTATAGAAACAACAGCTACAGAGAAGGCGCATGAAGAAGGAAGAAAACTCCTACAGACTCTCGAGTCTCAGCATAGGAGCAGACCACATTTGAGAACAGGAACCAGGAGAAGAAAACCAACCACAGCCGAATTTGTGAAAAAATGATATGAAGAAGACCACAGAACATCAAGATCCCTTTGCCAAATCCTCGACAGTGGAAAGTGGAAACAAAAATCGATTCAAACAAGGAGCAAAAAGAAATATCTGGTTGGTGGTTTTTTTTTAGCAGAATAGACAGCATCCTCTAGCACCAGTAAAGTTAAATTGCCAATCAAACAGGAATAAAGTTTAAATAATCAAGAAAGCATGAATGACTTGCAATAATTGTTTTTAAAGTGCCTCTAGAATTCTAAGTCTAATTATGGTGTTAATCCTTGGCATTTACTGAGAGGTTGAAGGGCACATTGTTGAAGAGTTTAAAATCTCAAACAAATGTATTAAGCATCAGTTTGTGAATAATATCTTTATCTGGGTAAGCAAAACAGTAAAAAAGTCATTTCAGTTGCAAAACATGTTTACTTTCAAAACATTAAGGTTTGTTCTTCTATTTGAAATATAAAAAATATGGAAAACTTTTTGTCATCATCTGCATGTCAAACCATCAAACTCTGTCCATGTCAACTCACTTACAAGACACACCAACATAACGATTTATATTTATAATGTTATACCAGCTTCATTTTTGCTTTGCAAGAATTAGACAGGGGATTGGCTTAATTTTTAGAGGCAGGAAAAGGAATTAGACTGAAAGAAATCAGACAAGTGGAAAATCAGAATTGTTGCTTGTTTTCAAAACGGAAGAAAGATACAATGGTAACCGAATTCAGCTGGTTGTATATGAAAAATAAGGGCACATTGTCGAAATGCCTTTCAAAGGGGTTCATTTCAAAGGGAAACGCCTTACGGCGTAATAATATTATTTTTCCAATAATTTATATAAATTTTTTTATTTCATTTTAAACTAAAAATTTGAATTTTATTAAAAAGGTAATTATAATTACGTGTAACTTATCAAATATGTTAAAAAATCATGTACTTTAACTAATAAATGAAATGATGTTTTTTCTAGTCAAATTTAAGTTGTTTAATCTGCAAAGTTTGAGTGAGTTATGGGTTTTTTTACACTACTGAATGCATTATGCATTAAACAATAAGAATTTATAATCTTTCTCAAAATTTTATTGTTAGATTCCTACCCAAAAACCATTTTATTTAATAATTAAATTGCATAAAAAAATAATATATATCTTATAAAAATTTGGATCTTGAAAAAAAAAAATATAATATCTATCTAGATTATACCCATAAAGCAAATTAAGATCACCATTTTTTTGGGAAGCATTTCCATAGTTAACTCAATGTAAAAGGTTACACTAAGGACAATTAAAAATTATCCTGGTTCATAATGTATAGGTCGGCATAAATGATGCACACGAAATTCCAACTATAAAAGTTCTATGTAATTTATGAGTTGTGTGATTGTACAAAAATAGCAATAATCTTAATGTTATTGCCCAGAGTTATTGTGAAAACTAAATTTCGAAACTTTGAAGAAAAGCTTAAATTGATGAGTTGTGTAATTGTATAAAATAATTATAACCCAAGGGTTATTGTCCAAACTAAATCCCAATATCTTTAAGGAAAAGTTTTACATCTTAAACAAACGTAGATGATCCATTTAAATCAAAACAAAAAATTTACAAATGATCAAGCCTTAGCGGTAAACATATAAGTTATATTACTAGGGTGATTCGAGTAAACTTGACTTAGTTAAGTTACCAACAATTTATGGGCTCCATCTTTATGACAACCCATAATTTTTTTCCATGGTATTCATCCCTAATTTAGCTTACTTAGAGGACAAAAGACTCCTTGATAATTGTTCATGTTGATCAATGGAATCCCAACAAAGGTGTCTTTAGATGCCACCACTTCTCTTAATGTTTCGTGACCCTAACAACTGGTATCAGAGCTTGGTATCATAAAAGTTGTATCACATAAGTGATATGATGCCTAGAGAAAATTGGTTAATGATAAACGTTTTCAATAAAGAAGTCATAAAATTGTTAGCTTACAATATGTGGCAATAGAGAACCATTGTGATCCTAACATAAAAGCAAGGATATTCAATATCAAATCCTTAGCATTGAAGTTGTAGCCCCAATAAATGAAGATGGGGGCGTAAAGCATAAATCCAAGTGTGTATGTTGAAGTGGTGAACATAATATAATTAGGGAGATTAAGCTTGTCACTGACCTGTAAACAAATATGGCATAGTAGTTGGCAACACTCCAGGTGTTCTTATAGGAAAAATTGTTGAATTGATAGTTGGGTTAATAGTAGCGATTGCTAGAGGAGTAGTTGTAGATTGCTTTATGAGGACAAGTTTATATTATGGTTGAATACATCATTTATTTGTAGAAAAATTTCTCAAGGGACAAACCATTCGAATAATCGACACTTAAATGATTGGCTTTGTGTATGTTTAAATGATGGTGGTAGGTTGGACCAAGGATTGAATCACAAACACAAAAGCTATGTGAATTTGCACTATTTGCAGAGAGGATTTGTGGTTAAGTAGCCCAAGGAGGAGGAGAAGGAGTCAGGGCACTGAGGACTGGTAGAGGATCAAGTCCATCAAGAGGGAGGCCAGGTTGACGGTTAGGAGTGTGGAGGTTCCTATCATTTAGTAGGTCATGTTTGAGGAAGAAATATTCAAATATCAATTGGACGAAGGTGAAGAGAAGGATAAATATCATGAAGAATGGCGATGACAACGAGAACAAATATGTGTGCCCCACTTTTCCCATTTTCTTGTCGGTGTGTAATCATGGAATGGGTTGGGATGTCCAATGCACAAAATTTATACAAATGCGACAAGTCAAAGAAAAAATGCCCTTGAGGTGCTCTTCGATATTGAGATGAAGGTTGTTGCCACAGGGATTTCCATAATAAGCCCACGAGAAAGAAAACCTGGAGGATGAGGCATGAGAAGACATGTAGTCAAGTGTTGTTGTAGATCTCAATATAATTTAAACTCGTTGTTGTGTGTGAGGGTACAGGAGCCACTTGTTACAAGGAGGCTGCAAATTAGAGTAGTGTTTAAAATGTCAAATAAAATAAGCTCAAGTTGTATGGTGGTTGATTCGTGGTCATGTGTTGTTTTTATGAGAGATCATGTGGATTTGGTGAATGCAAATGGTGTTGAAAGGACAGGTCAAAGTATGGATCGACACAGATATATAAACTTAATCAGAGAGTGGTTGTATGGATGAGAAAATGGAGATGGAGTCATTGGTGTTTGAGGATTGTGAAGGATCCAATGTGTGATGAGAGTTGAAGTGGTATGATAACACCAATAGTGAGTGAACACCCTAAGGGATTTGGTCTAAGGCTAACGTATTTTTGTTGATGGTGCTAGAATCCACCAACATACAAGGGATCTCCCCAATATGAGGTCCCAATTATACCTCACACCATTTGTAGTAGGATTCCCATCCAGAAATATGGCTCGGTTTTCATTAACATAGATTGTTTCCTTGGCTTAAGAAATTAGCATGAGGGAGTAGCGTGTGTGTTCTTTTGAATGAGAAAGAGAGTGTGCCTCATGGAATGTTCGATTGTAAATGTATCTAGGTTATTTCACTACATGGGAGAAGAGTGAGTCTCTAAAAGAGAATTAATAGTACTAATTTAGTAAATATGCACGCACATAAATAAGGAAGAATTGTTAGACATCAAGCGAAATATTTCACGTAGACGCAATGTTCATTAAAATCATCACAACACATTTCCAACAAGTTGAGCACCAAAGTCATTGAAATAGTTAAATTACTTTAGCGCATAGGTAAGCCAACATAAACCACAAACGTTAAAAGAATAGCCTCAAAACATCCACGATCCATGCATGAAATTGTGTTGGTCAAATGGCTTCAATTATTAAGAAAAATTTCCAAGATACATGAGTACAATGAACATCACTAGCTCCAATAGTAGAGCAGTCGAGCCATTTTCTCCCCAAAAGTACTATTTATATATATCTAATGCTTTGTGGGAGAAGCCAAGGTGAAAAGTATTTTTCTTGAGTACAGATTCTCCTTTTATAGCTTGAGGCATTACCTTTCATATCCCCATGACTCTTGAGTTTATCATATGAATTTTCAACTTCTAATGACCTTTGGACTTCTACATAACTCTTAGGCTTCTAA
The DNA here is from genome assembly GCA_000404065.3 of Pinus taeda. Lineage (NCBI taxonomy): Eukaryota > Viridiplantae > Streptophyta > Pinopsida > Pinales > Pinaceae > Pinus > Pinus taeda. Next base: position 1,893 of record APFE031428849.1, on the reverse strand, counting down.
ATGACTTTTGGAATTACATGTTTGGACTTCTTCACATGGCTCTTTTTTCCATACATAACTCTTGGACTTCCACATAATTACATCATGATTTCCACGTCGTCAGGTGTTGAGAACATGACAAATCACTAACATTGATGACTTGGACTCATAGTGACTGATGAAATAAACTTTCTTGATAGGTGACAATGTTACCACTTGTGTATTCGATCTTGCATCCATCTTCCATGTTGTTGATGTCTTCACCCTCCAAAGGGTCTTTGATCATATGGAGCCTTTTGGGTTGCTTCGATCATCAAGATTTCAATGTTCTTCATTTTTTTCACATCATGTGTTCTTCATTCTTGAATGCTTCCTTTGATCATTATCTTTCATGCATCTTTTCCATGTTTTTTTGGAATTCCTGTAACAGAAATCACTCATGGCAAGCAAACATCAGCTTGAAAAATATCCTACTCTAACATGTTTCATGTAAACATTATGTTCATGAGTTGTCAATGAAATCGAGAAGAACAAGGAAACTTCTTTTCATAAGGGCGCACTACCAAGAGGGAAGGACTGAGTGCTTCAAGGCTTAAAGATGCATTGTGCATTCAAATGGGAGAGAGGAATCTCAAGGGAGAGCACATGGTGTAGGTCTGAAAGGTCATGGAAGGCCACTAAGTCTTAGAAGTGATCTATGTGCTCAAGATATCCAAGAAGGGTGCAAGGCTCAAGTCTAAAGGTTGAAGGGGCCAGGCTTGGGCCTTCCCAAGTGCATTGTGCACTTAAGAGAATCCAAGGAGGGCGCAAGGTGTAGGTCTAAAGTTTGAAGGGACCATGATGTTTCTTCGGTGATGTGTCATGCACTCAACAAGGACGAAGGCTTCCTTTAAGGGCGCAATTCGAAGAGGGAAGGAGAGGATGATTCTTGGGAGTGCATTATGTGCTCTTAGAGGGCGCATGGTGCACTCTTCAACACAGAAGGGGTCCTGACTAACGCTTAAGAGCATGCCATGCACACTCCTAGCCTTAATGGGCTAAATTCTGTAATCAAAATTTACCTAAGTCTAAAATATAAGATAAGGAGCAAACACAACCAGTTTAGACATAGTCATGTCTGACACACATCAACTCATCAATAAAATTTGACAAGATCAAACACTAAGAAATAATCATCAAAACACCAGTTTACAAACACTCTCCAAGCACAATAGACAAGGTATGTGTGACTGTGAGCAAAAGTGTCGTTTTACAACAAATAAAGGTATTATAACCATGAAGTGCACTAGATATGTTTGAAGCAATGCAACGACACTTAGGAATGATCAAGAACACTTTGTAACATATAAAATGACTTGAAGTGACACTTGACGACCAAAGCAACACTTGATATGAGTTTCATCTCTAGTGTTACTCTGTTTCCAGAAGGCCTGGACAATACCTTGACAGAGTCAATATAGGATCACAAGCATTGCTTCGTTGCCAATAGGCCTAAACCATACCCCAACAACGTCACTTGCTTCACCTCCTTACACAAGAATCCTTTCTCTTCTTTCACCCTTTATTTATTTATTTAATAGAACTTTGCTTCGATACTTATTATTTCAACGAGCAGAAGAGGGATCTCGACTTATTAAGAGCAGGAGAGGTTGCTCCTTTGGAGAAGTATTAATATAAACTTTGATATTGGTTTTATCACTATAGATTTCCCCTTATCCTGTCTCTACTCGATTGGATAAGGATGTAGGAACACCAAGTTGAGGAGTTGGGATACCAGAGTAGATGTGGGTCTCATAGATTCTCTCAATATTTTCTTCTTGGATGTATCGTATTTTCCTTCCAAACTTAGCTTAACCTATGGCATATTCCCAAACAAAGAACAAAAAATAAAACATATCAAAGCATTTTGGTTGT
>APFE031428848.1:37464-57162 GCA_000404065.3 Pinus taeda | reverse complement strand
TAATTCATTATTTAATAATATATTTATGAGCCACAGTGGTTAATCCTTTATTGATTAGTTTGGCTAAGGGATCCTTTTATAGGTTAACTTTATTTAGTTCCAACTTGGAAGGATTTTTTAGTTAGGGAACAAGGTCATCTCACCCTACTAAGCATTCCCCAATCATGTACATGTTGAAAAAACACAGCAAGAAAATCTCAGTTTGACTTTGCCTTGGTCAAACTAGAGAAAATTAGAATTTCTATTTCAGCAGAAATCTTGGAGATAGTTAACTGAGGTGACATGGCACTTGTCACTCAATTAAATTAGTTAATTCGAGCTACGGAAGCTTGAGTTCAATTCAATATGATTGATTGTTAATTTGTAGCAATCTATTTCAGTTAAATTGAGTTATTGTTAGTTAAAATAGTTTTAATGTTTAGAGGAACTAGTGGAAGGTCAAGTTGTGCAGTGTGACTCCAATCACACTTAGTGATCATTCAGTTAACTAATCAATCAACCCAAAACAATTGATGCATGCAGAGAACTCGAGTTACCCAGTTGAGATAGAGATTCAAGGGCAGTGTACTATCAATTGTATATTATTCCAATGTGTACAGGTGGTGCATGCAATCAAAGAAACAACCTAAATGAATTGCGCAATTCAATTGAGGGAATTTCCTAATTAATAGGGGCCTAATTCCTCAAGGAACAACGCAAGGAAATAGGAGTTTGGAGGGATTGAAAATTGGCTAAGTGTTGGCCATAATCAGTCGGTCAGGCAGAGGGATAGACTATGCACTTGCAGGTTGTGCTCAGCCTTGAGCAAGCATATGTATTTATCTTTATTCTTTAGTTAATGCAATACAAATAGGAAGGGGTTTTGAGCAGTTGTTTTCCCCTAGATAAATCTTTGTGTATGTGTGATGTTTCCTTTTGCATGTCTATGATTTGTGTTCTAGATCATGAATTGAATTTCACAAATGAGTAGAGAGTAGCTTTGAATCTTATGATTTAGTAAATTTCATGGGAAATTTCAAATCTATACATAAGTTCTACATGGTATCAGAGCAAGATTCATGCTAGAGCAGAGATTTCGAGTTATATTCTCAGTAGAATCGAACTTGTAGTTCAGTGTTGCAGGATCTCTTTAGAGTTGAGAAGATGAGCTTCATGTTGGAAAATGTAACTATGTTCAGTCTTCAATAATGTACTTGAGTCATCATGTAATGTACTTGTCAAAAGAATAAGGAAAATAATTATTATTATTATTATTATGACTTATTAAAGCATGGATTTCATGCTTGGGTCACCATATTTTAGGTCAAAGTCCCCATTGTGGACTTTTAGGATTTATTCTAAGTCTATAGAGTTGTAAATTTAAAGAGATTCTTATTGGGCTTTTGAATCATGTAAAAAGGTTAAATATTGAGTCAAATATGAATTAGGTAACCTCCACACCATGTCGGCCTAAGGGAATGTCAAGTCGGCCTAACAACCCTATTCAACCCCAAAAATAAGTCTATAAAAAGAAGCACATCGAATTCATTTGGAGCATCACTCTCTCATCAAGTTCAAATTCACTTGTAGCAGGGAATAAGTGCGAAAATATCTTGTTGTTGGGAGGAAGTGCAAATTTCTCTTGTAGTTGGGAAACTCTGTTGTTGAGAAGCCGAAGTGAGTGCGAGTTTTGGGTAGTCTAAGGAGACAAGGAAAATCAAAATACTGGTGTCTGTCTGTCTCTCTCTCTATTTCATGTCCTAGATTGGGAGATTGAATTCTTCCAAGTGCCACAGTAGCAGAAAGTTTCCAGTTGCCTTAAGTTGTTGCATAGTCGAAGTTGTTGGGAAGAGGTCAAATTTTTGGGAGGCTGACTTGGTTTGGAGGGAAGTTCTGGTCTTGGTTTAGGGTGAAGATTCTCAAAGAATACTATTGAAAGGAAGAATTATCTTGACTGGGTTTTCCCCTCGAAGGGGGTTTTTCCCTGGCATTTGCCTACATCTGGTGTCTATTGTTTTATGTTATGTTGCTTTTGGTAATTTCTTGATGAACTAAAGAAAGAAGATATAAAGAATCATAATGATAAGAAACATCACAAGTAATTATCAAGATTAAGAAAATAATCACTGCCTTTCTGATTTTCTAACATGGTATCAGAGATTTGGTGAAAAAGGAAGAAAAAGGCAGATCCATTCAGAGGGACTATCTCAGGGAAGGAGTCTATTATATTCAAGGAAGATGTTGAACTCAATCAAGCGTGAGAACAAACTTGAAGGAGTATCTAACTTCAGATCCTGGAAGAAGAGGATTAACCTAATCCTCGAGAAGAGAAAGGTGTTGGATTTGGTAAAAGGAAATCTAAAGAAGCCTATTGAAGAAGCCAGTGATGCCGACAAAGCAAAATTCAAAGATTTAGAATTGGTGGCTATGACTCTAATGGTAGAAGGGATAAAAGAAAACCATGTGTCATTCATAGCTAACATCGATCATGCTCACGAAATGTATAAAGCCTTGTCAAAATTATTCACCATTAAGAACATTGGTCAAGTGGCAAGTTTGAAGAATGCGTTGAGGAATACAAAGATGACTAAAGAAGACACTGTGGCAACATTTTTTGTGAAGATAGCTAGACTCAGGGATGATCTCTTGGCCATCGATGAGATTGTTCCAGACAAAGAACTTGTGATCACTGCTCTATTAGGATTACCACCCTCTTGGGGTGCATTTGCTATAGGTCTCAACAATTGAAAGGTAGCTCCCACCTTTGAAGAATTATGGACCTCCTGTAGTCAAGAAGAATTGAGGATCTCAATGGCTGCCAACCCATAAGGAGTATCAAATGCTTATGTTTCTCATCATAAAGGAAAGAGATCGAAGGGCTGAGGAAGAAAGTTGACATTTCTAAGATAGAGTGCTATCAATGTCATACGAAGGGTCACTACAAAAGTGATTGTCCTCAAAATCCAAAGAATATGAAGAGAGGAAGGGATCAAGCCAAACTTACTATAGAAGGAGACTCAGAGAAAGTTGAGCCCAAAGAACCCGACATTAGGGACTTACACTATTAAGTCCTTTTCTTTACATATCTTGATTTATATGTTTTAGAATACAAATCCCAAAGCTAAGTATTTCATGTCTTTTCAGTTTTGGGTTCATGTATACATTTAGTTTTGATTATATTAAATACTAATGACTTTTCTCCCTCTGTTTTCTTCACTAGGGAAAACATCTGAAAGAAGGAGGATCTCTCAAGACAAGGTTAGTCAAAAAACAAAGGTATGCTTTGAATACATTGATTGAAAGGATTATTCATTTGATGATTTATTACTAAATCTGTTATGACTAGTTGCATTGAATCTTAGTGATTCTTGTTTGGGTGATTCATCTCTTGATAAATCTACACCATCTCTCATATTCTGAACTGATTTTGTAGAACCTTAGACAGGTTTTGGAAAACCCTAACCGAAGGGTGTGCTAATGTGAATGTCTGAAATCCTAAGTTACTTAGGGATATTGTGAAATTCTAGTTGAAGTTTTTATTGATGATGTCTTGTTTTGGATTTTGGTGTGATCTGGAAATCCTAACTTGTTAGGGTTGAATGATAAGGTCTAAAATCCTGGAACACCTTTGAAGTTTTGGTAATATAGGTTTTGCTATGTTTATACATTGGAACCCTAGCTCATTAGGGTTTGGTGGAATGTGTGTTTTACATAGGAACCCTAGCTCATTGGGGTTTGGTGGAATGCGTGAGCAAGGCCCTTATATTATCTTAAAAATATTTCTTTGGTATTTGTGTGTTTGTCTAATCAAACCTTAAGTGTAATCAAGATGGTTGTGTGTCTAACTCTTGATAATATTTGTGAAGTTGGATTTGACTAACACATGATATGAAATATATTTGTATGATGATGAAATCTAGGCATGTATAGATATGTCCTTTTGATTGAAATCCTAGATTGGTCTGGGTCAGATGTATTAATGTTGTTGGACAAATGATATGATTATGAATATGAATTCCTAAATATATGGGTTGACCTAGTTATTGATGGTCATAAGTCTTAGAACCTAATGGAAGTCCTTGTTTTAGGATTTAATGGAAGTCCTTGTCTGAGATTATAGGATGATCATATCTGGAAATCTAGGGTGTTGTAGCTAAACCCTAGTGTAGTTAAATTGTCTAGTATGTGTGATATAACAATCTGGAATCTATTTAGATGATTGTTGGAAAATGAAAATCTAGGCTTTTGCAGTTAATTCCTAGTAGTAATTTGTCTAGTGTGAAATGTAACAATCTCAGATCCATGTATTTAATGATTGTTGAGATTGTGGAATTCTAGGGTTTTGGATTTAAACCTTAGTCAAAGTAAAATCTGTGAAATATGATGTTTTGAGGTCTATGTAAGATTGTTGAATTTGTGAAAATGGAATTCTAGGGTTTTGGAGTTAAACCTCAGTTGAAGTAGAGATATCTGATATAGGATGACTATATGATAATTTGAGATTTGTGAAGAGATTTTTGAAATTTAAATTTTTGGTTGAGTCTGATGATTGCTTGAAAATCTAGGGTTTGCAAACTAACCCTAGTGGTAGCTAGTCATGTTTGTGATTGTTTGATGGTTGGTTCAAAATCTAGGGGTTCGAACTAACCCTAGTGGAACTTGGTCAAATTAATGACTAAGCTGTGATTGACTTTGATTGATTCTTTTGTATGAAATCGAGGAGTTGTAAGGATCCCTAGTGAGAAGTCCAACATATGTATTTTAAAAGGATGATAGATGCTTTGTAAATCTATATTTGTCTAAATTTGTTCTAGAGTTTGCTATATCTTTGAAACCCTAGATGGAATGAATGTGGTTATGAAGTAGTCTAGGGTTTATGATAAAGTTCCTAGCAAGATGTTGAAGAGTATATGTCTCTTGTTTGTAATTGACTTTGGGTATCTGATATGTATAAAAATGAAATTCTTTCGTGATACTTATATGGCTAACATCATGCTTCTATAGATTTGGTTGTACTTTCTATTGAAGTTGTGAAAGTACACAATCTTCAACTTGGTGAACTTGATGCCCATTGATGTGATAAGCATGATGGGGATGATGATAACTCTGATGAAATAGTTGGAAGCCATGAAATATTCTTAGATGTCAAAAAGAAGAAGTTGATCTCCCGGAGGAAGCATGAATATAAGAGATCTCCCTAAGATTAAGTGGGAGTTCGGATAAACAGGCGCTTCTAGTTGAGAGGGAGGGCATAGCTTGGTATTAATTGAAGAATGAAATTCGGAAGATATGTTGCTACATGTAAAGTTGGAAGTAAAACATATGATTGAGGAATATTCTTTCAAAGGTTCAGTTAATAGTCCTACTATGGAAAGTTGAGAAGCAACATCAAGTTGTCTGTAAGACCCTGGACGTTTGTATTTGATTATGTACATGTGAAAGTATATTATTGATTGGGGTTGTGTTCGTACAAGTGAATCTCTCGAAGGATTTGATAGCATGTTGGTTACCAATCAATTTGATTGGGGGAGATTGGTCATTCTTGATTGTTATACAACAAGTTGACCCCCTCATCAACTCAAAGGGGAAAGACATGATAACTGAAGCAAAGACCAAAATCACATGCCTTGTTTTCACACTAACGATGGCTATGCACTGACAACCTACTTTATAAAGCTTCTTTGCAAGCCTAAGGGTGCGTTAGTGACCCAATTAACTCAAGTTGCTAGTTTGGGAACAACGTTAGTGGATCCTAGTGAAGTTCTAAGGGTCAGAGGAACGAATTGACTCATAAATATCTAGATATTTGTTCCTAAAATCACTCAAGAAAAGAAAGGAAACATCTAGATTCGACCTATTTGGAGTATTTCTAATCCTAATGAAGGAGGAAAATGGGAAAGAGCTGAAAAGCATGGCAACTTCATTGCTTTTACACTAGGGAACTCAAGGAGGAACTTGGCAACCCTAACTCAATTGCTACATAAGGAAAGCTAGGGCTATGGTGATAGGGGTCAGAGCATTTGAAAGGATAGCATACTTGATTGTTAAGCGTTGTCTCAAATCATAAGAAGTTGGTAAGAAGGGAGAGAGAGAGAGAAGATGTAGGGGTAAGGGAACGTCGATGCAACAGATGGTTGTAATCACTCTTCCAACATTAATATAGAAAGGTAGTTGTACTGTCTAACCTGTGGTGTTGGTACTATCATTCATTCATTTGTTTGTCCAATACCTTTTAGCATGAGTAGCTTAGTTATGTGTAACTAGATGTCCTTTTATGTATTCATGTATTAGTTATCAGAGTTTTATGCTGTGATTATGCTTGTCTCTTCTATGTGCAGGACTTGATCTGGAGCCAGCTCAGGGGACTTCCACCTAGCTGCATTGCGCTCTCCAACAAACCTACACAGAGGCTTGAGGTAATCTATTTATCTTACTTTGATAGTTAGTTATTGTTTATGAGAATGCATGTAACTTTGTAACTGTTGCAGATAATCTTACAGTGCGCTGAAGGTCCCAGGAAGGCCTTTGAGGGTATCTCCATTCTCCATACACCGTGCATTTTATCCTATAGTAGAATTGGTGACTCCACTGGGGATTATACATCTAGTTCCCGGTTTACCCGGACAGTTCTTAGTTTTCTCCTTCTTCTAAGACCTCCCTATACTTCTGCATTCCCTTTCTGACCCACCAAAACCTTGTTGCATCTTGCCTACATATATTCATCATTGAATCTGATCTGATAAGCCCTGTTTTGAGCTATTTCCCCACACTAACGCAGGTTAACGGACTACACAGTGCTTTATAAAGCACTGTGTCTACATACAAGGTGCATTAGTGGACCCAGTAACTCTCTGTAGCCACTGTTATAGAGCGTTAGTCTCCCAAAACCTTGATTTCCATCTGTGTCTGCAAACCAAAAGGGATAGGAAGCCTGCTCATGGGTTGAAAGAGGATTTGTTATTGCATTTTGGTAGCAAAATTGGTGTCCTAAAAGTTTTTTTTTTAGGAAATAAGTTTTCTTTCTTAAAAGCATTTTTTATGAAAAGAAAATCCACATTTTTTTATTCACTCTTTTGTTTAGTTGGTTAAAAGCTGCTTTATTTTGGTTTCAAGTAGTTGTTAGGAAAACATTGGAAAGATTTTCGTTGGTTATGCATCTGTTATAGTGACTAGGATGCATGGAAAGAATATGAATATGTGAAAGACTCTCACCTGTAGAATACAACTTGTTTTCATCGAATTGAATTTTTTTTTTTAAAGCATTGTCTTGTGCATGATTTTTATGTCAGAGTCTCATCACATTTCATACGTCAACTCCCCTACTGAAGACAATAAAAAAGTACACATAAAATTTAGCTAAAATCAATCAATAACTCTTTATTGAGCAAACAAACATTTATTCAGGCCAGGATCTTGGGATAGGTAGTGTGAGTAAACTGCCCAAGATCGAAAACCCAAAATAGTGTCATTAAAAGAGAGAAATTTCCTGCTGCACTCATACTACCTGGACCACTCCAGTAAAAGCGGAGCGAAATACGAGACAACATTCGACTGTAAGTGAAGGTAGCCTGCCTTCGCTTGCAACTCCTTTGGGTATTCTGTGTATTGGGGATCCCTTCAGGGATTTCGGAGCTAAGTCGGGGACTTAGGTATCCTGCCCACACAATGTACTGTCTGCGACTATGTCCCCCCCAGTAGTGTCTGTGATTTGAGGTTTCCTTAGTGGCCAAGTTTTTAGGGACTTACACAAGGTGACTGGGGCGGGCTGCCCTGGTACCTAAGCCCTGGTACCTAACCCAGACGGGCCTACTCTGTTTTCAGTTTTTGGGAGGGTGTTTGTCTTCACGAGAGTACTTGGCCCGTCAATCTAAGGTTCGGGCGAAGCTCAAGAGTAACTGTAATTGTACATTTAGCCAACCCTCTTTATTATTCACTGTGATACTGGGTTTCATCTCCAGTGATCGGCGCTTATCAGACAAGGTCATTTCCGACCGTTTGCTGATTGATCAACTAGTTAGTGTATTTTTTATATTTTTTAGGCACTCGAGTGTTATCATTTGAGACTTCAACAAATATCACGATAAAATTTATTGATAAAAATTAACGGTCACCATGGCTACATTTGGCCCTCGTCGTCAATCTAGATGATTGCTAGGACTTCCTCCACTCATTGTGGAAGATCCGCCAAGCTCCAGTGAACCGGATTCCCCATCTTCGGGGAATGAGTCTCCTAGATCTCACACAGGATCTGTTTGGACAACCGACGATTCAAGTTTGTCAGAGGATTTCTTTACCGAAGGATACATTCCTTACTTTAACCCTCTGCTCACGAATCCATTGGACCCAATCTTGGCTCCCATGGTACCTGTACTTCCTGCTTCTGTAGTGGAACATTTCCATCTATCCCGTCAACGACTAATGGGTCGTGGGACTTTAGGGACACTTTTGGTCCTCCACCACTTCCCCAATCGACAGTCACCACAACACCGTCGATGGCGAACTCCACTATCCCATTTGTCCCAGGTACAACCACTCACATGACACCCTCTACGAGTGGAACACAGCCAATACCGGGTTCCACCCCTTTAGTGTCAAACTGCATACCTTTGACAAGTGCTACATACAGAGCTCCCTATATCGCTCAATATAGCAATATGGGTGCAGTTCCCATCCACCAACAATATGGTCGGCCACCATTGTACATTTCAAACCCCCAAATTCAAGTATCTGGGGGCATTCCCAATATGCACATCCCGGTAGGGAACGTAACAGTTCCCCCTCCATTCTCAGGCATGCATGGTCAATCAATGATTGACATGAGCATTCCTTATGTCAATCAAGGACAAATGGTTAGTTCTGTGACAGGCGGGAACCCTCAAGGAGGTCCCAACCAATCCTTGGGGGCAACCTACTCACAAATTCAAATGATTCAAGGGGGCACCAGTTATCCTGGGGGAAATTCTATACCCAGTATCAAAATCCCAATGGAAATCCACACTACAACGCCATACCTCAAGGCAACTACTATACCACGCAGCCCCATCGCCTTGGTCCGAGGCGGGGGCACCACACTCTCTGCCTTTCTTGGCAATGTTGGATATACCCAAATTGTACAAACTCACAAATGACCCCATCTACCACAACTTACTTTGGCTGCTGATCCCGCATAAGATACCAACGGACATCCCCAAGTTCGAAGGAAAGCAAGGGGAGGATCTGGGCACCCATATCACCACCTACCATCTTTGGTGTGTTTCAAACTCCATGATGGATGATAGTGTCCGATTACGTCTTTTTCCTCGCACCCTCACTGGCAACGCAGCTAAATGGTACATTGAGTTACCATGCGCATCAGTAAACACTTTCGACGCTTTAACAATGGAATTCCTAAAGCACTTCCAGCTACCCATCCGCTATGAGACTGGGACAGAGCTCCTCACTTCATTATGTTAGGATACCACCACCCACATCTCCAATCATATACATGAATGGAGACGTAGACGGAGGTTAGTCAAAGCTCCCCTGCTAGAGTATCTCTTAGCGGACTGGTTCCGCAAGTCCTTACTCCCGAAATATCGATGAGAAACGTCTTTGAAATATTGCCTATGTTTCCTTCCACCTCCAAAGTTTGGATGGTCGTATATATAAGGTTAGGAAACTATTTCTGGTATGTCAGGGGATAGGATTTCAAGAGGCATCGTGTCTGAATCAAATATTGAAACATGATGGTGCGAATCCTCCGAAGGTCGCTCTCCTAAACTCATGATTTCTCGAATAGCTTCATTCGTAGGTAGGACTTGATTGAGTAGATTGAAAGAAGGAGCATTTATGGAAGGGGCAGTGGTACCGTTGGCTGTAACCAACGTGACCGAAGATGCGGATGCAGATTGATGGCTTGGTAGGCAAATTCAGTTGGTGACAGTGCCATTTGTTCTCTGTATGTGTCAAGGTCTGAAGGAGTCGGTAGGATCCATGGATCGGTCTGTTCATGGGGAATAAATGAAAGCATGTTGACCGTCTATGAAACCTGGGCGGCTGAAGAGGAAAACAACCCACGAGGGAAGAAGCATTCAATAGACCGGTACCGAGACTGACGTAAGAGTCAGGTACACCACCTACTAGGGGTACAGAGCTGCTTGGTAACGGGGAATAATCAAAGGTGCAGAAAGACAGCTAATCTATTGTAACTACCTTTCCATCCAATGGAAATAGGATGATGCGAAAGACAGTAGATATGATGGATGTCATGGCATAAGTCCAACTACAACCCAGCAAGAGATTATAGTTGAGTTTTTTATCTACGACTTCTATGTCCACCATTACCATTTTCCCATACAAAGTGATGGGGCAGCTAGATAGGTAACCTTTTGGGATTAAAGTGTGGTCGTCGAAAGCTTTAAGGGAATTCGACGACAGAGATAGGGTTGGAGAACCCAGGATGAGCCAACATGAAGCCGACATGACGCAGGTAGAAGCACCTTCATCAATGACAGTTCTATGTATACTTTTACCTTTCAAAAAAATTTGCACTTGAAATGCAAGCTGGTGAGAAAGGGGAGGTTTACACTTTTCCATGTCGAAAATTGCAAGCATGGAATCCTGTGGGTAGATACCACCAATAGTTGAAAGCAAAGCTTTCCTTTACGCTGGGCATGTTTGTAACATTTCGAGCGCCGACATAGCCGATGGCACTTGCGCCAAATCTTCTACAATGGTGTAGTTTTGGGCGGCACGTGTAGATGTATTGTGCGTTGTGCGTCGAAGTGCTCCTTTGGGGGGGCGGATTACAAGGTCAACAACCGGCCTTTCGATATGCAAATCATTGGGAAGCGGTGGGTTTTGACTTGAGGAAGGTTCCTCTGCATGAGCGACAGGAGCTCCATAAGATTTGGCTCCTGTTCGAAGATTTACTATTTCAAAGGTGTAAACGGTAGAAGATCCTTCACCAACTGAAGGATGTTGCAAACCATCATTGCCCCCTTGCGAGGGTTGGGGTTGGTTTTCAATAAGGTTTTGTTGTTACTGAGCGGGAAAAGGATTTTTTAGGACAGCGGGGGTCCGGCCAATATCCTTTTTAGCAATGTATTATGTACATTCCTAAAGGCACAGACAACGATAGGTCATGTGGTCTTCAGCAAAGATTTTGTAGGGAAATCTGGCGGGTTTATCCTTTCCATCGTCAGGAGGCGAGCTAAGAGATAGTCTAGGAGGGGAGCTTTGACTAACCTTCACCTATGTCTCCATTCATGTACATGATCAGAGATGTGGGTGGCGGTATCCTGACGTAATGAAGTGAGGAGCTCTGTCCCAGTCATAGCGGATGGGTAGCTGGAAGTGCTTTAGGAATTCCATCGTTAAAGCGTCGAAGGTGTTTACTGACGGCGTGGTAACTCAATGTACCATTTAGCTGCATTGCCAGCAAGGGTGCGGGGAAAAAGACGTAACCGAACACTATCATCCACCATGGAGTTTGAAACACACCAAAGATGGTAGGTGGTGATATGGATGCCCGAATCCTCCCCTTGCTTTCCTTCGAACTTGGGGATGTCCGTTGGTATCTTATGCGGGATCGGTGGCCAAAGTAAGTTGTGGTAGATGAGGTCATTTTTGAGTTTGTACAAGTCAGGTATATCCAACGTTGCCAAGAAAGGCAAAGAGTGTGGTGCCCCCAACTCGGACCAAGGCAATAACATATGACTTGAGGAGCCTTGCGCTCCTCCCATTGTTTGAGTCCCAATATTATACATGGGCTGCGTGGTATACTAGTTTCCTTGAGGTATGGTGTTGTAGTGTGGATTCCCATGGGGATTTTGATACTGGGTTATAGAATCACCCCCAGGATAAGTAGTGCCCCCTTGACTCATTTGAATTTGTGAGTCGGGTGCCCCCATGGATTGGTTGGGACCTCCTTGAGGATTCTCGCCTGTCACAAAATTAACCATTTGTCCTTGATTGACATAAGAAACGTTCATGTCAATCAGCGACTGACCATGCATGTGCATATTGGGAATGCCCCCAGTTACTTGAATATGGGGGTTTGAAATGTACAATGGTGGCCGACCATATTGTTGGTGGATGGGAACCACGCCCATATTGCTATATTGAGCATTATAGGGAGTGTTGTATGTAGCACTTGTCGAAGGTATGCAGTTTGACACTAAAGGGGTGGAACCCGGCATCAGCTGGGTTCCACTCGTAGAGGATGTGATGTGAGTGGTTGTACCTAGGAAAAATGGGATGGCGGAGTTCGCCATCAACGGTGTTGTGGCAACTGTCGACTGGGGAAGTGGTGGAGGACCAAAAGTGTCCCTAAAGTCCCACGACCCGTCAGTCGTTGACGGGATAGGGGGAAATGTTTCGACTACAGAAGCAGGAAGTACAGGTACCACAGGAGCCAAGATTGGGCCCAATGGATTCGTGAGCGGAGGGTTAAAGGAAGGAATGTATCCTTAAGTAAAGAAATCCTCTGGCAAACTTGAATCGTCGGTTGTCAAAACAAATCCTGTGTGAGATCTAGGAGACTGATTCCCCGAAGATGGGGAATCCGGTTCACTGGAGCTCGGCAGATCTTCCACAATGAGTGGAGAAAGTCCTAGCGCAATCGTCTAGTTTGACGACGAGGGGGACATAGCTGCAGAAAGTATGTTGTGTGGGACTCAGCACCGAAATCCCCAAAGGGATCCCCAATACACAAAATACCCAAAGGAGTTGCAAGCAAAGGCAGGCTACCTTCACTTACAGTCCAATGTTGTCTCGTATATCACTCTGCTTTTACTGGAGTGGTCCTGGTAGTATGAGTGCAACAGGAATTTTCTCTCTTTTAATGACACTAGTTTGGGTTTTCGATCTTGGGCAGTTTTCTCACACTGCCTATCCCAAGATCCTAGCGTGAACTAATGTTTGTTTGCTCAATAAAGAGTTACTAATATATTTTAGGTAAATTTTATGTGTACCTTTTTATTGTCTTCAATAGGGGAGTCGATGTATGAAATGTGATGAGACTCTGACTCAAAAATCAAGCACAAGACATTGCTTTAAAAAAATTCAATTAGATGAAAACACGTTGTATTCTACTTGAAATATTTCCAATATTTTTCTAACAACTACTTGAAACCAAAATAAAGCAGCTTTTAACCAACTAAACAAAAGAGTGAATAAAAAATGTGGATTTTCTTTTCATAAAAAATGCTTTTAAGAAAGAAAAACAAACTTATTTCCTAAAAAAAAAAATTTTAGGACACCAATTTTGCTTCCAAAATGCAGTAACAGATCCTCTTTCAGTCCATGAGCGGGCTTCCTATCCCTTTTGGTTTGTAGACACAGCTGGAAATCAAGGTTTTGAGATAACACTCTGTAACAGTGGCCACAGAGAGTTACTTGGTCCACTAATGCACCCTGTATGCAGATATAGAGCTTTATAAAGCACTGTGTAGTTTGCTAACCTGCATTAGTGTGGGGAAATAGCTCAAAATAGGGCTTATTAGCTCAGATTCAATGATGAATATATGTAGGCAAGATCCCTTTAAGACCCCCCTATACTTATGCATTCCCTTTCTGACCCACCAAAACGTTGTTGCATCTTGCCTACATATATTCATCATTGTATCTGATCTAAGAAGCCCTGTTTTGAGCTATTTCCCCACACTAACGCAGGGTAGTAGACTACACAGTGCTTTATAAAGCTCTGTGTCTGCATACAGAAAGAGTTAGTGGACCTAGTAACTCTCTGTGACCACTGCTACAGAGTGTTAGTCTCCCAAAACCTTGATTTCCAGCTGTGTCTGCAAACCAAAAGGGATAGGAAGCCTGCTCATAGACTAAAAAAGGATCTGTTACTGCATTTTGTTGGCAAAATAGGTGTCCTAAATTTTTTTTTTAGGAAATAAGTTTTTTTTTTCTTTCTTAAAAGCATTTTTTATGAAAGAAAAATCCACATTTTTTATTCACTCTTCTGTTTAGCCGGTTAAAAGCTGCTTTATTTTTAGTTTCAAGTAGTTGTTAGGAAAACATTGGAAAGATGTCCGTTGGTTATGCATGTGTTAAATGACTAGGATGCATGGAAAGAATATGAATATGTGAAAGCTCTCACCTGTAGAATATAGCTTGTTTTCATCGAATTGAAATTTATTAAAGCATTGTCTTGTGCATGATTTTTTGAGTCAGAGTCTCATCACATTTCATACGTCAACTCCCTTACCGAAAACAATAAAAAAGTACACGTAATAAAATTTACCTCAAATCAATCAGAAACTCTTTATTGAGCAAAAAAACATTATTTCGGGCTAGGATCTTGGGATAGGCAGTGTGAGTAAACTGCCCAAGATCGAAAACCCAAACTAGTGTCATTAAAAGAGAGAAAATTCCTGCTACACTCATATTACCGGGACCACTCCAGAAAAAGCAGAGCGAAATATGAGACAACATCGGACTATAAGTGAAGGTAGCCCACCTTTGCTTGCAACTTCTTTGGGTATTCTGTGTGTTGGGGATCCCTTTGGGGATTTCGGAGCTGAGTCGAGGACTCAGGTATCCTGCCCACACAGCGTACTATCTGCGACTATGTCCCCCACAGTAGTGTCTGTGATTTGAGGTATCCTTAGTGGCCAAGCTTTTAGGGACTTACACAAGGTGACTGGGGTGGGCTGCCCTGGTACCTAACACAGACAGACCTATTCTGTCTTCAGTTTTTTGGAGGGTGCTCGTCTTCACGAGTGTACTTGGCCCCTTAATCTGAGGTTCTGGCAAAGCTCAAGAGTAACCGTAACTATACATTTGGCCAGCCCTCTCTGTTATTCACTATGATACTGGGTTTCATCTCCAGTGATCAGCACTTATCGGACAGGGTCATTTCCCTCTATTTGTTGATTGATCAACTTAGTGTATTTTTTATTTTTTTAAGGCACCCGAGTGTTGTTATAATTTGAGACATTAACAAATATCATGATAAAATTTATTGCTAAAAATTAACGGTCATCGTGGCTACATCTAGCCCTCATCGTCAATCTAGACGATTGCTACAACTTCCTCCACTCATTGTGGAAGATCCGCCGAGCTCCAGTGAACTGGATTCCCCATCTTCGGGGAATTAGTCTCCTAGATCTCACACAGGATTTGTTTGGAAAACCAACGATTCAAGTTTGCCGGAGGATTTCTTTACCGAAGGATTCCTTCCTCCTTTTAACCCTCCGCTCACGAATCCGTTGGGCTCAATCTTGGCTCCCGTGGTACCTGTACTTCCTACTTCTGTAGTCGAAACATTTCCATCTATCCCGTCGATGACAAATGGGTCGGGGGACTTTTGGGACACTTTTGGTCCTCCACCACTTCCCCAGTCGACAAATACCACAACACCGTCGATGGCGACCTGCTATCCCATTTTCCCCAGGTACAACCACTCACATGATAACCTCTACAAGTGGAACCCATCCAATGCCGGGTTCCACCAGTTTAGTGTCAAACTGCATACCTTTGACAAGTGCTACATACAACACTCCCTATAACACTCAATATAGCAATATGGGTGCAGTTCCCATCCACCAACAATATGGTCGGCCGCCATTGTACAGTTCAAACCCCCAGATTCAAGTATCTAGGGGCATTCCCAATATGCACATGTCGGTAGGGAATGTAACAGTTCCCCCTCCATTCTCAGGCATGCATGGTCAGTCGTTGATTGACATGAGCGTTCCTTATGTCAATCAAGGACAAATGGTTAGTTCCATGACGGGCAGGAATCCTCAAGGAGGTCCCAACCAATCCATGGAGGCACCCTATTCACAAATTCAAATGAGTCAAGGGGGCACTGCTTATCCTGGGGGAAATTCTATACCTCAGTGTCAAAATCCCCATGGAAATCCACACTACAACACCATACCTCAAGGCAACTATTATACCACGCAGCCCATGTATAATATTGGGACTCAAACGATGGGAGGAGCGCAAGGCTCCTCAAGTCATGTCATCGCCTTGGTCTGAGTCAGGGGCACCACACTCTCTACCTTTCTTGGCAACGTTGGATATACCCGACTTGTACAAAATCACAAATGACCCCATCTACCACAACTTACTTTGGCCACCGATCTTGCATAAGAAACCATCGAACATCCCCATGTTCGAAGGAAAGCAAGGGGAGGATCCGGGCACCCATATCACCACCTACCATCTTTGGTGTGTCTCAAACTCCATGGTGGATGGTAGTGTCCGATTATGTCCTTTTCCCCGCACCCTCACTGGCAACGCAGCTAAATGGTACATTGAGTTACCACGCGCATCAGTAAACACCTTCAACGCTTTAGCGATGGAATTCCTAAAGCACTTCCAGCTACCCATCCGCTATGAGATTGGGACAGAGCTCCTCACTTCATTATGTTAGGATACTGCCACCCACATCTCCGATCATATATATGAACGGAGATGTAGGCGGAGGTTAATCAAAGCTCCCCTCCTAGACTATCTCTTAGCGGACTGGTTCTGCAAGTCCTTACTCCCGCAAATCACTAAAGATTTCTCTTTAGGTGGTGCGGTCACAGAAGACCAATCCATACGTCATGCCCAACACTTAGATTTGATATATTCACAGTCTGGCACTTTTTACGACGTAATCTCCAATGCCCCTCGTAACTCTAATGTCTCCGCTACTCAATACCCTGGAGCGCATGCTGATGGGATTGTCGGCGCAACCTCTAGGGCTGCTATAAAACAACTTAGCAGTCACATTGCCCAGATGTCAGTGGACCCCTCTACCAAATCGACTGCTCTTCCTACCACCGCGATAAACTCTGTGTAGTCTACACAAAAACCTGGTGGTAAGAACAAGAAGAATAAGAAAAAGATCGCTCCTTTTAAGGAGCAATCAACAAAGCAACCAAACCCAAAACAAAAGGTCGTTGCGTCTCCTGATGATGAAAAGGATAAACCCGCCAGATTTCCCTGCAAAATCTATGTTGAAGACCACATGACCTATCGTTGTCTGTGTCTTCAAGAATGCACAGAATACATTGCTAAAAAGGATATTGGCCAGACCCCCGTTGTCCTCAAAAATCCTTTTCTCGCTCAGCAGCAGCAAAACCTTATTGAAAACCAACCCCAACCCCCGCAAGGGGGCAACAATGGTTTGCAACATCCTTCAGTTGGTGAAGAATCTTCTACCGTTTACACCTTTGAAACAGTAGATCTTCAAACAAGAGCCAAATCTTATGGAGCTCCTATCGCTCATGCAAAGGAACCTTCCTCAAGTTAAAACCCACTGCCGCCCAATGATTTGCATATCGAAAGGCCAGTTGTTGACCTTGTAATCCGCCCCTCCAAAGGAGCACTTCGACGCACAACGCATAATACATCTGCACGTGCCGCCCAAAACTACAGCATTGTAGAAGATTTGGCGCAAGTATTGTCAGCTATGTTGGCGCTCGAAGTGTTACAAACATGCCCAGCGCAAAGGAAAGCTTTGCTTTTGGCTATTGTTGGTATCGATCCACAGAATTCCATGGTTGCAATTTTCGACATGGAAAAGTGTAAACCTCCCCTTTCTCACCAACTTGCATTTCAAGTGAAAAATGTTTTGAAAGATAAAAGTATACATAGAACTGTCATTGATGAAGGTGCTTCTACCTGCGTCATGTCGGCTTCATGTTGGCTCGCCCTGGGTTTTCCAACCCTATCCCTGCCGTCGAATTCCCTTAAAGCTTTCGACGGCCACACTTTCATCCCAAAAGGTTACCTATTTAGCTACCCCATCACTTTTTATGGGAAAATGATAACGGTGGACATAGAAGTCGTGGATAAAAAAACTCGACTATAATCTCTTGCTAGGTCGCAGTTGGACTTATGCCATGACGACCATCGTATCTACTGTCTTTTGCATCATTCTATTTCCATTGGATGGAAAGGTAGTTAGAGTATATCAGTTGTCTTTCTGCACCCCTGATTATTCCCCGTTACCAAGCTCCGTACCCCTAGTAGGTGGTGTACCTGACTCTTACATCAATCTCGGTACTAGTCTATTGAAGGCTTCTTCCCTCATGGGTTGTTTTCCTCTTCAGCTGCCCAAGGTTTCACAGACGGTCAACATGCTTTCATTTATTCCTCATGAACAGACTGATCCATGGATCCTACCGGCTCCTTCAGACCTTGACACATATGGAGAACAAATGCCGTTGTCACCAGCTAAATTGGCCTACCAAGCCATTCAATCTGCATCCACATCTCTGGTCATGTTGGTTACGGCCAACGATACCACTGCCCCTCCCATAAATGATCCTTCTTTCGATCTACTCAATTAAGTCCTACCTATGGACGAAGTAATTGGAGAAATCATGAGTTTAGGAGAGCGACCTTGGGAGGATTCGCACCATCGTGTTTCGATATCCGATTCGGACACGATGCCTCTTCAAATCGTGTCCCCTGACATACCAAAAATCATTTCCTCACCCTATACAACCATCCAAACTTTGGAGGCGGAAGGAAACATGGGCAATATTTCAAAGACATTGCTCATCAATATTTCTATGAAGACAAACATCGTGGAAAACATCCAGATTGGAGCCGATTGCAATCATGAGGAAATTGCAAGCTTCGCCTGCCTATTTAAGGAATTCCGCAATGTATTCACCTGGTCTTATAAGGAAATGCACGACATAGATCTGTCTATTGTCGAGCATGAGATCAAGCTTTACGACAATGCAAAACCTATTCATCAAAGACTTCGACCGGTCCATCCCCGCAAAACGGCAGCCATAAAAAAATGACGTAGAAAAATTGTTACATGCTGGTTTCGTCTATCTTGTTCCTTTAATGGAATGGGTTTCCAATCTAGTTCCTGTCGATAAAAAACAAGGAACCATCTGTGTATGTGTCTACTATTGAGACTTGAATGCCACGTGTCCTAAGGATAATTATTCGACACCGTTCATTGACCAAATCATCGACGACTGCGTCGGTTGTGAATCATTTTCATTCATGGATGGATTCTCGGGTTACAACCATATTGCTATAAAACCCAAAGATCAGCATAAAACTGCTTTCATCTACCCATGGGGCATCTTTGCCTATCGAAAACTCCCATTCGGTTTAAAGAATGCTGGAGCAACTTTTCAAAGAGCCATGGACTACGCATTTCACGATATCAGGCATATCGTTCAAGCTTACTTAGATGACCTTCCAGCCCATTCCAAGAAACAAACGCAACACCTAAACCATTTAAGAGCGATCTTTCTAAGGTGTTGGTTTTACAACATCTTCCTGAATCTGCATAAATGTGTTTTCTTCGTCGAGTCTGGACGCTTACTCAATTGCCAAAAACACAATCCATTCTACAGCTCCAACGTTTGGAAGGGAAATCAAACTTTTTACAACGATTCATGGTAAATTATGCCGAATTGAAGCCTTTCCTTAAGAAAGGAGTGTCATATTTGTGGGATGATCAAACTCAACGATCATTTGATGCCTTGAAATAGGTGCTTATATCAGCCTCACCCCTTAGTGCTCCCGACTATAGCTGCGACTTTCTTCTATACCTGGCAACCTCGCCATCCTCTCTTGGAATGGTCTTGGTTCAAACGCATCATGACCGGAGTGAACATGTGATCTATTATCTGTCCAAAGGCCTGGCTGGGCTCGAACTCAAATATTCGCATGTGGAAAAGATGTCATTGGCAGTTGTCTTTGCTATCAACCGATTCCGACACTACATACTCCTACGGCAGACTACTGTCATTGCCT
>APFE031428848.1:23577-35224 GCA_000404065.3 Pinus taeda | reverse complement strand
AAAATCTAGTCTTTTACATCAAAATATTCCAAAACTTGGATGTTTTAAGTACAAAATGGCTAAAAAGCCCAGCTACAAACACTCGTTGGCCACAACAAAACACCTGCTAAAAAGAGCCTATTGCTCCTGAAACGCTAAAACTGCTCTAGCTATCCTCCGAAGAGGAACAAGAAACCGCTCAAGTACACCGACTGTGTGCCGCTGCATATGAGCGGAAATATCCCTCATAGGAAGGGGGGGACACCCATGGTCAAGCCCTCCAGGTTCCTCAGAACCTCGCAAAGACTGTCGGCATCGCCCCCTCCAGCAGGTAGTTGGCCTCCTCGTCGCATATGGCAGGCTTCACCTGTAGGTCATAATGGCGCCACATCTGTGTTAAGCATAAAACTTCATGTCAGTACTTATTTCACCGATAAAAACATTACATAAACATTCAAAAGCTAAAAAACACTTGAAGTAATGTCAAAAATCACTCTCACCTTGAGGACCCCAGTTGGTCCCGGGCGGTAGCTTCAAGTCTGGGTCGCCGGTAAAGTCCATGCCCTCATAAGCATAGTCATCAATCATCACAATTTAGCCAAGAAGCCATTGGAAGAAATCTTCATTGAAGAAATGTCAGATAGGTCCTCCTCAAGAAAGAATGAAACTATGATAGTACCCATACACAAAACTGTGTTGGGTACTAGTCTTGCATGCCGTTAACTCTGCCTTCAACTGGCGAAGCACTGCTTCACACCAGTTAAACATCGGTGGCTGGACACAATCAACTGCAAGCAACAATTGGCCCTTTGTCACAATGTAGGGACTCTTTGACCCCGCCAACCGCACAATCAACCATAAAATTGCCCTCATAGACTTGGACCTTATCCTCTTTATGGGGACTCTGTTGCTGACTAGTCTGCTCTCAAGGATGTAGTGGGATTGCACCAGCTCTAGGGTAGATCGTGGATCCGACCTACCACCGGTGAGGTTTGCTTATGTCCCATGGCATGACAAACCAGTCAAAAAATATATGTCATCACGGTCAATAACCAGCTCCTGATCTCCAATCCTGAAAACTTGCTCGTGTTCATCCCAACGCTGGATAATCAATCTCAATAAATCCTCCTGCCCTTTCATCAGCTCCAACTTTGCATACTTCAGTAAACCGCAATGGCGCAACGCAAGTATGCATGTTGGATCATTTCGCATCAGCAATTCTTAGCTATCATGGGCCCGTTCTCCCCATAGGCTAGTCATTATGGCTTGAAACCTACACAAAATAACCCTAAAAACAGTGAAATGGGGCAAAATAGCTTCATAAATCCTTGCATGAGGTTTTTAACTGTGCCCTTCAGCTCTAACGCTCCCCCCAGTGGTACACAAGGAGGATTAATGCCCTCTAGTAGCTTGTACAGAGCGTTTAACACTCCCTACAGGCCATCTGGAGGGCGTTAGTGCGCATACAGGGCTTTAAGGCAACTCAGACCTGCAAAATTCCACCCTTGAAACTGTCAAGAAAGATTAAGAAATGCATAGAGCAAGGTTTTAGCCTCTACTTGGGACTGACAGCACGTCAAATGGTCGCCCGAATCTCCTGCAATGGTCCGCAGAAAATCTGCTCCTCTTTAGCTCCAAAATGCTCTCACAAATCTCAAATAGTGAAAATGGTGAATGTGAAAGCTCAAAACATTTCCTTATATTTATTTTTGGAGACATGATTTTTTGAAATCATTAAAGAGGAAGTAGCCATTCTCCATGATTTTTTATCATGCATCAAACAATATGATAGGAATTGTTGTCTTTTATACTTTTTCCGCTTTTGATGAAAGTACCTTCAAGAATGAAAAGCAGTAAAAGCTGCATGCAATTCTCAAAGAGCATTTTTCTTTTATGGGATATTTTATTGCTCTCAGAAAATGAAAAATCTCTGAGTTTGTCGTCGTTGGGCTCGTTAAAGATACACGGCGATGGTCTAAGCAACTCTTTTTCGCTCTTCTTCTAGCTCATTAAACTGAAAAATACCATTAGAGCATTCTTTTTAGGCCCTTTTTTCTCGTTCATAAAACTTAAAAATCTCGAGTTTTGTCTTGAGGCTCATTAAACATTTATAGAGATGACCCGAGCACTCTTTTAGGTACTTTTATGGCTCATTAACTATAAAATCATGAGTTTTTGTCACTGGTCTCATTAAAAATATATGGCAGTAACCAGATCACCTACTTTTTGGGACCATTTCTCACACTTAAAATCGAAAAAATCCTCGAGTTTTTACCCTTCTTCGGGCTCGTTAAATCTACAAAGAAGGAATGACCAGTTCTTTTACCTCTTTTTCCTTGCTCAATAAATTAAAAAAGATACTTTGATTTTTCTTCGTTTCACTTGTTAAAATTTGATGAGGGTATTGAGTTTGTCATCGCGTGACTCATTAAATATTCATGATGAAAAACAAGTTTAGTCCGTCTCCTCGTACTCGTAACAAAATGAGGTCAACATCTATTGAACATAGGTTTCTCTTTATCTAGATTCAATAGATTAACTCACGGAAAAGTAACCGATCCAGGTATACTATTAACCTTTTGTCGCACCCGGTTAACAACTATGACAAAGGGACCACCATGGAGTCATTCTTTATGATCTTTTCAGACTCTCAAAATATGAAAAGACCACAGAGTTGTCTAGTCTGGGCTCATTAAATTAAATAGACAAGATATAGAGTTGCTCTTTTTAGGATCCTTTCCAGACTCTCAAAACATGAAAAGATTGACGAGTTTGCCTATCTGGACTCATTAAACTAATTAGATAGGGCATAGATTCGCTCTTTTTGCGGTCCCTTTTAGACTCTTAAAATATGAAAAGATCGACGAGTTTACCTGTCTGGACTCGCTAAACTAATCAGAAGGAAAAAGTGAACAATACAACTGTATTATGTATTAGAAAGCGTGGTTTGGTAGCAGTCGTTCCCTTGAACATGGCACTCCCTCAGATAAACCTTCGTTGTGATGGCCTCTCAATATGAATCCTACCATCCTATGAGTTTAGCCTATATACCCCGATGTTCTTGCATCTCTGTATCCTAACACTCTTTGGTGTTCATGAGTCTAGTGCTGCATGGTTAAAACCGTTGTCGTGCCTTCTATTGTTCAAGGGTTAACCTTTTGTTTCCTCCATCAACCGATCAAGCATATCCTTTCATCATTCCCTCTGCTGTTTAGACCCAATGCTAAAAAGTTCCTTAAAAAACAAATCATTCTTGTCCCGTTTCGTGTCAATTGATGTAGGACACATTATTGCCTACCTTTAGATAAGTATCTTCCTATCAACTTCAACACTCTATCTAGGAAGACAACCTAAAAAAACATTCAGTGCCTTGGTACCTGCAGACATTAGTGGCAGGTTTCCTTGTGTTTGATCAGTAGTTCTCATTATTGGATCCTAGTTAAGAGATTCCACAACTGTTTGATAACAAAAACATCTTTCACACTTGTTAGATTGTACTGTGCATCTTGGAGACCATCACCATCATTATTGGTGGCCTTCCTCGCGTCTGTTAACGGTCTCCATTATTGACTGGTAATTAGATGATTTCGTGCATGTTCGACATCAACGCATATATTCACATGTATCGATCTATGTTGTTCGATGAAGCGGAAATCAAGACCTTGGGTAGAGGCTTGCATCACTCAACCTTGTTTCCTCTCCCAAGTTGCGTATATTATTTTTTGGAGACAACTTATCAGGATCATTCTATTATGACAGCGGATCCGCATTGTGCTTATCGGCAGCCAGCATCGTCATATCTCTTCGGAGAAAATCACTCTGACATAGCTACTGAGCATGGGAATGCCCGACTCAGGACATGAATTTAGTAGTTTTATATATATATATGTTGCATCAGGTTTCCTGTACCACCTGAAGCTCTGATCCTCTCTCTTTTTGCCGAAGAAGGAAAATTACAGTTAAGTAAAGTATTTCGGCCATCATCACAGTGTCTAATCTCATACTTTAGGGGGCATCTGTTATACAGCAAATTGACCTCCTCATCAACTCAGAGGGGAAAGACATGATCGTTGAAGCAAAGACCAAGATCACATGCCTTGTTTCCACATTAACGTTGGCTATGTACTGACAACCTGCTCTATAAAGCTTCTCTGCAAGCCTAAGGGTGATTTAGTGACCCAACTAACTCAAGTCGCTAGTTCGGGAACAGCGTTAGTGGATCCTAGTGAAGTTTTAAGGGTCAAAGGAATGAATTGACTCATAAATATCTAGATATTTGTTCCTAAAATCCTCAAGAAAAGCAAGGAAACATCCAGATTCGACCTATTTGGAGGATTTCTAGTCCTAATGAAGGAGGGCAAATGGGAAAGAGTTGAAAAGCATGGCAACATTATTGCTTTTACCCTAGGGAACTCAAGGAGGAACTTGGCAACCCTAACTCAATTGCTACATAAGCAAGGTTAGGGCTATGGTGATAAAGGTCAGAGCATTTGAAAGGATAGCATACTTGATTGTTGAGCATTGTCTCAAATCATAAGAAGTTGGTAAGAATGGAGAGAGAGAGAGAGAAGCTGGAGGGGTTAGGTAAGGCTAATACAACAGATGGTTGTAATCACTCTTCCCGCATTAATATTGAACTGCAGTTGTACTGTTTACTCCATGGTGTTGGTACTATCATTCATTCATTTGTTTGTCCAATACCTTTTAGCATGAGTAGCTTAGTTATGTGTAACTAGGCGTTCTTTTATGTATTCATGTATTAGTTATCAGAGTTGTGTGCTGTGATTATGCTTGTCTCTTCTATGTGCAGGACTTGATCTGGAGTCGGCTTAGGGGACTTCCACCTAGCTGCATTGTGCTCTCCAGCAAATCTACACGGAGGCTTGAGGTAATCTATTTATCCTACTTTGATAGTTAGTTATTGTTTATGAACATGCATGTAACTTTGTGACAGTTGCAAATAATCTTATAGTCTGCTCCAGATCAAGTCTTGCACATAGAAGAGACAAGCATAATCACAGCATAAAACTCTGATAACTAATACATGAATACATAAAAGGACATCTAGTTACACATAACTAAGCTACTCATGCTAAAAGGTATTGGACAAACAAATGAATGAATGATAGTACCAACACCACAGAGTGGACAGTACAACTACAGTTCTATATTAATGTTGGAAGTGTGATTACAACCATCTGTTGTATCATCCTTCCCTTACCCCTCCAGCTTCTCTCTCTCTCTCCCTTCTTACCAACATCTTATGATTTGAGACAATGCTCAACAATCAAGTATGCTTGATGAGCCCCAGAAATGGGTAATTATATGGGCTCATTTGGCATCCTAATTCAGCTTAATCCACCATTCTCATTAGTTTATTGTATGCTTTTAATTATATTTATGTTAATAGAGTGAATTGGGTTAGTCATTATGCCATGAAGTCTAATGTGTGCTTTATGCCGATTTTTGGTCAATTTTGGACAAAGTCAAAGGATTAATGAGCATTTGGCAGCCAATATTCAAGGAAAACAAGGGAGAGGATTTGTAGGAGGGTATCCCCCTCATTTATGACTCCCTACGTCGAATCCTCCATGAGAAACTCGGAGCACAAATAACCACATCGTTGCATCTAAGGGGCAGCCGATCAAGTCAAGAAGAACTGTTGTCTATCTCTAGTTCTGGGAATCCGAGCAAGTCAAGAAGAACTGTTGTCTATCTCTAGTTCTGGGAAGCCGAGCCCCTTCATTTTAGGAGGGCTGTTGGGGGACTCCATTTGTATAAATAGGGGGGCTTAGAGCCTCATTAGTTTAGCCAGTGTTAGTAGGATTTTCGCACTTTTGTGTAGCTCTTGTTCAGCTCACTTTCGAGCTTATTTTTGTGAACAGTTTATGTAATGTGACTTTTATTTTGATAATGGAGATGACATATTTCTGCGTCAGCACTGGTTTCTTTCAGAAGGTTGAAGCTCTTGGGTTAGGGCCCAACCCAACCTGCCCAACACCTCTTGCTTTGTACTTATATGTTTTTGCTTCAGTTCATAAGTTAATTTTTGTTACATAGATTCATTTTACCTTGTTTAGAATAGGTTGCTTTTGATGGTTTGCATAGTTGCTTTTGTTTCAGTTGCTGAAGTAGGTTAATACAATGATAGGCTAAGATTCAAAAAGGCCAACAACAGGCCTTGATCTCCTTTCTCCCTTCTTAGGACCATGATTTGAGGTCAAGGCACCATTGCTGCCACCAAAAACACAGTTTTGCTTATTCCACGCAATTTCTAGTGTGATGATTTGATTTGAAAAGTTAAAGGGTTGCTTCAGATTCATTTTGCCAAGATTATTTCCTGTTTCTGTAATAAATCTCTTTGCAAGCTTTTCTATTCATAGGGTACTATTCAACACTTCATGTTTTCAGGTCATAAATTAGGTTAACAAGAGATATGGTTCTATTTTCTTGGTGCAGCTAGTCCTTTTCTTGCTTTGTTTCGGTAGTTAGATGTGCAGACCTCATTTCTCACAGGTTTCACAAGTCATTCATAGTCCTTCATGAATCTGCCCTAATTTTTGCACCATTTCCATAAGCTTTCCTCTCGTCATTTAAACAAATCCAACCATCATTTTCTTTCCTAATCCTCCTTGTTAAGCCCCAAACACCTCAACACATCCCTTTATTCTTCAGCTACCATTTCCCACCATTTTTCCACTCAATAAACCTCTAAAAATAGCTCTCAGCATCCTCCTATAGATCCCTTGCAGCCTCCTGTAGAATTCCTTGTGAGTGATTTTTCGAAGTCTGATTGCAAGGGAAGTCTTCAAAAGATTACTAGAGGCTTCTTAGGACCCCTCCACACCTTCTTACACCTCTGCAAAAACCAATTCCGCCATCCATTGCTACCTAACCTCTGCCACAGTCACAAACAGACAAAATCACATGCATAAAAATTTCACATTAAACACATAAAAATGCAAAAAGATGTTCTTTTCTCATTTTCTACTAGGAATAGCTTGAATAGATGTAATTTACCTTTTCAGTAGTCAATGGCACTCATTTCATCAATTTTCATCTCTTTTTTTGCAAAAGTAGGGTTAGTTGGGAAAATTAGGGTTTGCTAGGGTTTGCTTTACACTCTAGTCTTCTTTCTCTTTCTGCAAGTAGAATAGTCGTTGTAGAGTTAGCTTTCTTTCATCACAGTTAAAAGCTTCTTCTGGAAACTCGTAGAAGTTGACTTGAGCTCCCAGTGATCTTGCGCCAGCTTACCAAGTGATAGCCTGCAGTAAGAGCTAATACTTGTGCATATAGCACTGTCGGTTTCAAGTTTGTTATGAACTACCGGGTTGATAAAAGTAAAGTAGGAAGCCCCAGGAGTTGCAGCATTATCGCTGCAATACTGGTGCTCACCACTTTGCTCAGCTCATTTCGAGCTTACTTTTGTGAACCAGTTTTATGTGATGTGACTATTATTTTGATAATGAAGATGAAATATTTTCTGAGCCAGCATTGATTTCTTTCAGAGCGCTAAAGCTCTTGGGTTAGGGCCCAACCCAAGCTGCCCAGCACCTCTTGCTTTGTACTTATATGTTTTTGCTTTAGTTCATGAATTAATTTCTGTTAGATAGATTCATTTTCCCTTGGTTAGAATAGGTTTCTTTTGTTGTTTTACATAGTTGTTTCCATTTCAGTTGCTGAAGTAGGTTAAACAGAGATAAGCAAAGATCCAAAAAGGCCATCAACAGAGCCTTGATCTCCTTTCCTCCCTTTGGGGCCATGCGCTAAGGTCAAGGCACTTTTGCTGCCACTATAAGCATAGTTTTTCCACCTTCATGCAATTTCTAGTGTTGTAATTTAATTTAAAAGTTAATGCTCTACTTCAGACGCATTTTGGCATGTTCATTTCTGTTTCTGCAATAAATCTCTTTCCATGCTTTCCTGTTCATATATCACTGTTCAACATTTTATTCTTCTAGGTTAGAATTTAGGTTAACATAAGAGATAGTTCTGTTCTTTTGGTACAGATAGTTCTTTTCTTGCTTAATTTCAGTATTTAATTTGCAGCATTAATGTTGCAACTCCTATGGCTTCCTACTTTACTTTTATCAACCCGGTAGTTCGTAACAAACTTGGAAGCGACGATGTTGTATGCAAAAGTACTAGCTCTCACTGCACGCTGTCAATTGGTCAGCTGGTGCAAGATCACTAGGAGCTCAAGCCAACTTCTATGAATTCCATAAGAAGCTTTAAATGTGATGAAAGAAAGGAAAGCTTACTCTACAGAGGCTATTCTACTGGCAGAAAGAGAAAGAAGACTGAAATGTGAGGTAAACCTGGCAAACCCTAATTAACTTACTAACCCTACTTTTGCAAGAAGAGAGGTGAAAATCTAGGAAAGGAGTGCCATTACCCACTGAGGAAGTAAACTACACTTATTCAAGCTGTTTCTAGAAGGAAATAAGAAAAAGCATCTTTTTTGGATTTTTATGTATTTTATATGAAATTGTTATGCATGTAATTTATTTGTTTATGGATGTGGCAGGGTTAGGTGGCGATGGAGGCTGACTTTGGGATTTGCAGAGGTGTAGGAAGGGGTGGAGGGGTCCTAGGAGACCTTTGGCAATCTTCTGGAGGCTTTCCTTGCAATCGGACTTCAAAAAGCCACATACAGGAAATTCTACAGGAGGCTGCAGGCGATCTACAGGAGGATGCCAAGAACTGTTTTAGAGGGTTTAAAGGTGGAAAAATGGTGGGAAAGGGTAGCTGAAGTCTAGAGGGAGGTGTTAAGGTGTCTGAAGTTCATCAAGGATTATTAGGAAAGAAAATGATGGTTAGATTTGTTCAAGAGACGAGAGGAAATCTTATGAGAAAAGTGCAGCAATTAGGGCAGATTTGTGAAGGGCTGTGAATGACTTGTGAAACATGTAGCAGAAGAGATAGTGATGGCTGCTTTATTGACTCATAATGAGTAGAGATGTGTTGTAAGAGAGCTGCAAATCAAAACACTGAATCTGAGCAAGAAAAGAACTAGTTGTACCAAAAAACAAAACTATACCTCAAGTTAACCTAAACTCTTATCTAGGAAAATAAAATGTTGAACAGTGCTATATGGAAAGGAAAGCATGGAAAAAGATTTATTGCAGAAACATAAATGAGTATGGCAAAATGGATCTGAAGCAAAACATTAACCTCTGAATCAAACTATAACACTAGAAATTGCATGGGGAAAGCAAAACTGTGTTTTTATGAAAGCAAGCAGATCTTGACCTCAATTCATGGTCCCCAAAGGAGGAAAGGAGGTCAGGCTCTGTTGATGGCCTTTTTGTATCTTTCTCTTACCACTATTTAACCTACTTCAGCAACTGAAATGGAAACAACTATGTAAACCACCGAAAGCAACCTATTCTACTAAGGAAGAAATCTATCTAACAGCAACTAATTCATGGACTAAAGAAAAACATATAAATACAAAACAAGAGGTGCTGGGCAGCTTGGGTTGGGCCCTAACCCAAAAGCTTTCAGCCCCCTGAAAGAACTCAGTGTTGGCTCAGAAAATATTTCATTTCCATTATCAAAATAATAGTCACATTACATAAAATTGTTCACAAAAGTAAGCTCAAAATGAGCTAAGCAAAAGCTGCAGCAAAAGTGCAAAAATTTGACTAACATCCCACTAAACTACTGAGCACCTAAACCCTCCTATTTATACAACTGGAGCCTCCAACAAATCTCCTAAAATCAAGGAGGCTTGGCTCCCAAGACTAGAGATAGACAATAGTTCTTCTTCACTTGCTCAGCTGCCCCTTTGATGCATGGATGTGGTTGCTTGTGCTCCGAGCTTTCTGAAGGAGGATTTGAGGTAGGGGGTCATAAATGAGGGGGACACCCTCCTACAAATCCTCTCCCGTGTTTTCCTCGAATATTGGCTACCAAATGCTCATTAAACCTTTGACTTTGTCTCAAAATTGACCAAAAATATCCATAAAGCACACATTAGACTTCATGGCATAATGACTAACCCAATTCACTCTATTAGCATAAATATAATAAAAAACATGCAATAAACTAATGAGAATGGTGGATTAAGCTGAGTTAGGAGGCCAAATGAGCCCATATAATTACCCATTTATGGGGCTCATCATCACCCCCTACTGAATGTGTTGCTCATCCTCTGAGCAACTAGTCTATCTCCTCATCCTTGATGGCCCTCACAGACTCCTTGACATCTCATGCTTCTATTGTGACATCCTCCTCCTTATCATGGAATCCTACCTTTCTATCCACCTCTTCCCACTACTTTTGTTCTTCTTCTTCTTTTACACCTTCCAGTAGCCCTAGCAGCAGTGGAGGACTGAATTTGAGGCCAATCCAATTGGCCTTCAAACTCTGCATAGAGCGCTTGTACAGAGGCACTCTCCTCAATGCTTCTTTCATCCTATTTGGGGAGTGATACTCCCTGATCTGTAGGTTGTGTGGTAGTGTGTTCCACCTTCTCATACAAGCATGAATGCAGTCATCTCCAAGAAATCTTTCCATGTCCTCAAAATGTGCAATAGCCTGGGCCTGCTCATTGATATACTTAGGGGCACTTTGAGGATTATCTGCAAGCTGCTGGTGGACACTGATGAGAGCCATGGGGTCTGCTGGCTCAGCTCGGATCATTAAGGGTTCATTTTGCTCTTTTCCATCAACTTCTTGATTTCTGCCACCCTTTTCTCCTCATGCTTCATCCATGATTCCATGGCCATCAGCTGCAAGTCCCCCAACCTAACATTGGAGTCCCATAGGTTCATATTAGTGAAGTCCGTGTTATGCAAATAAAACTCTGCCAAGTTTGCCTTGTCTTCTGCTGAACTTTGGTCACATAGGTCTGTGAACTGTTTATACTGTGCCAAGGTCTTGATTTGAAACTATAGCCACTAATCTTTGAGGTATACTCCATATGATTTGGCTGGAAGAAGGTTTTCTTGGCAACTTGACCCAATGGCTTTTCTTCTTTGCTCGATGGTAGTCCTAGTGGAAGACAGGTAACCCTACTGATAAACTCTGAGGTGATTTCCATTTTGAGACCTCTGAAAGTAATAGTGGCATGGGTTTTTGAGTGGGGTACCAAGGAAAGGGAAAACTCCTGAGTCACTTCTTCATCATACCCTCGAAGTTTTTCGAAAAATGGCATCCAATTGGCTCTGGTAAAAATTGGCAACTACCTCGGGATGTTCATGGAGCCTGACTGAATTTAGGGGTTCCTTCCACATGAATCCCCCTGTCATTATGTTTATAATCCTTTGGAATACCTCAGGTGGAGAAGGAGACAACAATTTTTCAAAAATAGGAAACAAAGAAAAAACTGTGTTTTTCTTTAAGAAAAAGGCAAACTTTTTTAATGCAATTTCTCTTTTCCTCAGGCTTAATTCTTCCCTAAAATTGCATCACTCCTTGTATATGTGAGTGCCCGCCCAAGGTGGAGAAGGAGACAACACTTCTTTTACGGAAACAGGAAATAGATTAAAACTATGTTTTTTCTTAAGAAATAAGCAGAACTTTTGAATGCAATTCCTCTTCTTTTTCAGGCTTAATCCTTCCTTAAAATTGCATCACCCCTTGTATATATGAATATGCAAAGTGGGTTTGTACCAAGCCTACCTCTTCAAGTCCAAATTTGAACGAAAACCCCATGTTCTCT